>CM077502.1:16319159-16457552 GCA_039654745.1 Houttuynia cordata | reverse complement strand
CATAACTTAACTGTCATCCACCACTTAAATCACAAATCATCAATTTCATAATCATAATCATAATCAAGTAGCGCCTTTTCCCAACTATTTGGGGTCGACGACACGGATCTTACTCCTCCATTCCAGCCTGTTTTGGGCTACCTCTTTTGTAAGAGATAGTAAAGTCAAATCCTTTCTTATTAACTCCATCCAAGTTCTCTTAGGTCTCCCTCTCCCTCTTTTAGCATCGTTTACATGTATCCCTTCTAATCTTCTCACAGGGGCATCTAAAGGTCTTCTTTGCATAAGCCCATACCAACGCAAACTACATTCCCTCAGCTTCTCCCCTAAAGGCGCTACTCCTAGGCTCTCACGAATATATTCATTTCTAATCCTATCTCTCCTAGTTATCCCACTCATCCACTTTAACATTCTCATTTCGGCTACATTCAACTTATCTATATGACTCCTCTTTGGTGCCCAGCACTCCGCTCCATAGAGTATTGCAGGCCTAATGGCCGTCTTATAGAACTTGTCTTTAAGTCTTTTTGGAACCTGCCTATCACACAACACTCCCGAGGCTGCTCTCCATTTTACCCACCCCACATTTATCCTATGCACCACATCACTATCAATATCCCCTTCTTTATAGATAATGGATCCTAAGTAACGGAATTGATCACACCTTGGCACTTTTTGTCCATCTATTTCAACTAGGGCTCTATCTATAGTTTTACCTTCCTTAAAATTAAATTCCATGCACTCTGTCTTAGTCCTACTTATTTTAAAACCTTTTGATTCTAGAGCATCCCTCCACAATTCTAATTTCGCATTTAAACCTACTTTACTCTCATCAATTAAAACTACATCATATGCAAAAAGCATACACCAAGGTACATTATCTTGCAAATGACTAGTAAGCTCATCCATAACTAAAGCGAAAAGATAGTTATACCGATTTCCATAGTGAAAATCATGTAATCATCAATTTCCATAGTGAAAATCATGTATACCGATTTTTTAGTTAAACTGCAAAAAGGAATTCTTATAATTTCAACTCTTTGTATTAACAGTACGCATAAATGCTGGTAAAATTAATCCATACAATCCAGAAGCAAACCTTGTAGACTGGTCGGTTTCCTGCGGGAGAAATCGGGCCCTCAACTCTTTCGCCCGGAAGAAGCAGCTGGAGGAAGGCCTCAAAAGCCGCGATAAGCTTCCAGGCGACCGCAGACGGCCAGGGCCATATGGCCTTAATACCCTGAAAGCCGTGGTCCTTCAAGTAGTAAGAGCAACTGAGCCATCGGCATGAACCATGGTATACCATCTGCACCACCAAATCCCACAGTAATTATTCCAGTTTTTACGGCATCAAACTTGTTTTTGAAAGGAAATGCACAGAAGATCTGAGATAGAAAAAGAAAAAGGGCGGATAGAAGCGTACAGGAGAATGACGAAGGGAGGGCAAAGAGAGAGGAGGGAGAGCATAGAGACGTAGGTCAGTAGAGGCGAATGCACCGTCTTCTTCGCCGCTTCTCCCATTGCTTCTTCCTCTTCTTGCTTCCCACTCTCTCAGAGAAGCACTTAGAGGAGTACGAATCTGTGATATTTCCCCATTTGACGCGGAATCCGGTACACGTGAGTAAACAAAGAGACAAGAAGCTAGATCGGAATCCTCTGGACGTATGCTGGTTTTCTGCCTTTAACGGCGCGCTCCGTTTTGGTTCTTTTACTTCCAAACCGGGACTGCTCTCCGGTCTGGCCCAATTTTTGAAAATATAGGCAGCATTTGAGAGGCCGCTTTTAAGGCTCCAAAAACCGTTTGATAATGGGGAAAATTTTATATGAGGCCACTTTGAATTATAGTCGTTGGATCTTGATCTGATGGCTACAAATACCCATAATGATCTCACCCACTCCTTGATGTGACACACTCACCTACGCACTGATTTGATATCCACCTTCCGATCGGAATCTAACGGTAATAAAGATTGGCCTCATGCTCCTTATATGAGAACGATCTCATGTAAACTTATCTCTTGATAATAACTTATAGCACAAAATCGTATTTGGAAAGTAGATTTTGTACAAAAGTAATTTTATTATAAGAAAAACGATTTTTTCTTAGAACTTAGCCTTAAAACCACATTTTAAAAATATATATATAATTAATTTTAATATGAAGAATAATGTAAAAATGATTTTATTTGTCCAAATCTCACAAAAGGTAAAATCATCACACGAAGCATTCATTCTTTATTCAAATTTAGCCCCATCTAAATAAATTTTAGGGGTTGATTTTTAATAAAATCACTTTAGGGTGGGCGTTACGTACGGAATGCATTTTAGCTTTGCTATAACAAAAGTAATTTTATCCAAAAAGGGGAATTTATATAATAAATCACGAAAAAAACCAAAAATGACGCACTGTTCAAAATAATTGCAGAATAGGGTACCTAACAAGCCACGCAGACACTAGCCTGCGTGGCTTTTTTTTAAAAAACCGACCCTACCGATGCCTTTTATGTTTAACCGAAAGGTCAGTTTTCTCTCCTTCTTCGAACAACGACTTCCCATGCTACAAAATCTTTTTTTTTAACACCTGATAACACAATATATATTTATATAACATAGAACACAACATCAAAAAAATTAATACATACATCTATTACAAAGTTATACAAAATACAAATGTTCAATCAACTCTCCTCAACCTATTCCTACCCCATCCTCGTGCTCGAGCTGGAATATACTCAGGCTCAATATCAAGTATAGCATATGACGTTGAAGGTGCTTGACGTAGAGCACGAAGTGTACGCTATCGCCGAGTATATACTTTCGAAGAAAAATGTCTCTCAACTTGATCGAGCGGGGCATCTGGAACAACTGGTGATGATGGGGTAAAATTCGTCGTGTCGGCTGATGATGTCACAACGTCATGTGAAGCAGATAAAGGTCTTGGAACAACCTCTAGTCCTGAAATCTGTCATAACTGGCTGAAGCAATGGCAACCTTGCAAGAACATGTCCAAAGATATCGTGTGCGTCTGACATGCCGCTAGTAAGCTCTCATAGGATCAGTCCACCAAAGCTTCCTCTGTCTAAGCGAATGTCTGTCCTGCGCAAGTAAGCTAGAAAGAAAAAATATATATTATTTATTCACCAATGCATAGAACAATGGTGAATTAAATCAAATATGAAGTCAAAGATACTCACCAACGCCTGCTCAGTATCGCCCCTCGGTTGATATAACATCTCTGCCTCATGCATGGGTGGCATGATAAGTCTCCTCGTGATCCTCACGGACCATCTCATGTATGCATTATCCGCATCTCGCTCCGTCGTAGCAAGCCCCCCAACCAGAGTGATCGTCCGATCGTCCCATCTAGAAATATAGGCCACATGATGAGACCTCCAATCAAAGCTCCCTCGGCCTCGACGTGATGATTGTTCAATAAACTCCACAACAAGAGGGGGGAAACTTGCTCTAATCCGAATTGCAACATAAACCGATCTGGAACATACATCTTGACGATGTCAACACATATAAGTGGCATCTTAGATAGCCACACATGCGCTCCATCCATACATACTCCAGGTAACTACACTAACACCATCATAATATGGCTGCCATGTAACTACACAACATATGAAGATGGTACTTTACTTTTTGTGAAATGTAAATTCGTTATATTCATAACATGTGCAATATATACGACGAATACCTGGGCGGATCGTTGATAGTCAAATTCAGATCCATACATCATTAGGACAATGTGAGGATTCACATTTTTTTTTCTTCTTAGCAGTCCACATAACATAAAGAAGATGAAAAATAAATTATTTAAAATGTCAAGACAAGATAATCAAATAACTTAAATAAATAACACATACCGAACTCCTAACGGAGACTGTAGCGACCGTAATTTTTTTCTATATTATTAAGGTAATTTTTTTACTTGCTAAATGAGAGTAAATTTGAATTCTGGAAATTTCATTAAAAATAAAAAATTTGAAGTTTTCCGTCAGACCGATCGATCGCCTTCAAACGGCTTCGATCGGCAGACGATCGATCGGCTTCGTAAGGCATCGATCGCGTTATACGAACCGATCGATCGCCAGTGGTTTTGCGATTCCCAATGCAATTCCGTTGGGAAACGTTTTGGGCTGATTTTGGGGGATTTCTTTGGGACATATCTTGCCTGTTTTACCTGTTTAAGGGGTTCTAAAAGTGGTAATTGGAATTAGTTTCAAAACCCTAATTGATATCTTTTTGGAAATCATTTTAATGGAAGATTTAAATTGCCTAAAATTATAGTAATTATGGGCTGAACGTGGAAACCCTTTAGGGAGGTGTGAAGTGGCCTTTCCTTGTTGGTTTTTGGCGCCATGTGTAGTCTCAAAGATCTCTTTTTACTTGGTAGTTACATTAGTAAATTGGTAAGATTTTGAGAGGAGATAAAATCCTACCTAATTGCAATCAAATCAGAATATTTTGTGGTTAGTGGAGATCTCAATCTGGAGATTAGGATGGGCTGGGTTTGATCTTGGCCCTTGGATGAAGTGGAGACGGACGGTGGAGATTTGGGAGAAAAATCTATATAAACCCTAGGAAAAAGGGGCGCCCATCCCTTTGGGAACCGGCAGCCCTCTTTTCCTTTTTCTTTGGTGATTTCCTCTCCCCCATTTCGTTCTCCCCCTTCTCTCCTAACCCTCAGTAAGCCTCTTCAAGTAGAGTGTGCTTTGGTGGTGGTTCGGTTCGTGTGGAGATCGCAAAGAAGTGGGTTTGGTTTCGAATCGGTTGACGTGTAATTTGGTACCGGTTCGAAGGTAAGATGCTCTTTTTCTCACAGCCTATTTACATGAAGGTTTTGATCCTTATGAGGAGTACCACGTGCTGATGTTGTGTGACAAGATTGACTCATTTTCGTTCTGAATTAATTGTCCTATTTAATGAGATTTATTCAATTGTCAATGTATCGATCTATTCATTGTTGTGATTCTCTCTTGCACTATTCGATCAAGACATCCCTGATGTATACCATGCTTTTGCTACACTTTGGATCATGTGTTTGCTGTCTATTCCTACTGATTATACTCTGTATCGAGTGGTTTAAGTTTTGGTCATGAAAAGTTGTCATCTTTCTTGAAATACATCAACCGATGTCATGTTCTTGCATGCTTTGACCTAATCAATCTAACTTGTGTCTAATCCATGTGTTTCTCATCCAAAAGCAGCAATCTTTCAGATTTGAATCCTCTGGTTTGTGGCGTCCTTTTGTGTCAAAAGTTGTACTTTGTGTTGTGGTTCTATGTCCGAATAAAGTTGTCCACTTTAGGTAGTATATGCCTTAATTGATATGATATATGAGTAATATGATTATCTAGAAGAGACTAAAGGATGTATTGATAAGAGAAAGTGTAAATCCTTGATGGAGCATTGCCCGTGGACCTTAAGACCTCTCTAATGGATCTGACCAGGAGCCGAGGTGTCCTAGAATAGTTGTCCAATTTGCGGGTTAATGAGCCATTAAGACTAATTGGTAAAACAGTTTTAAAAGAGACTTGTAGGCTGATTAATATACATTTAATGGTCTGACCAGAAGCTAATAAAGGCCTATTATGATGTGGTTTTGAGTCTAAAAGACTTGGGTTAAGGTTAGGATTAGTGAAAACAAGTGAAAATTGAGTGATTACTAAATATAGTGCTCTCGGCCAGGATGTATCCTGCACCGACAGTCTGCATTCTAAAATCCATAACTAATTGTAGAAAATTCGGAAAATTATTCCGTAAATTGGGTAATGATGTGCGGACATAGGGATGTCTGCCATAAAAATTTCAGAGACTTTTGAGTTCTGTGTGAGTCGGGATAAATCTGGGAATGGGGCTGTTGTGTCTATAACAGTATCCTTTCTCGGTTATAAATAAAATGCTACGCTAGGACCATGTATATCTAGGATATAACATAAGGAGGGTACTGTAGTATAAGAATTCCAGAGGGTACTTATGATAGTATCATGAATGCAGTATTGTCCTTATACCAATCGTTGTGTTCATCAATGTTCTCCTCGCGATGCCTCACATCGCGTATCTTCTAACCTTGAAACCCTAATGACAGGTTAGAGTTATTCTTTTCTATTCTACCAGCAAAAAGCTTTGAGATACCTTGTTTCATAATCTTGAGGACCAGGGATGGCTTTGATTGAAATAGTATATGGTGATGACATTGGAAGAGTCTATACCGAAGAGTTCAGTTTCGAGTCAACTCGTGCGTAAGCACATACCTACTGTTGGTTAACTTCATGAGAGCCTGTCATTGTTAAATGCTAAGAATTTCATTGAACTCCTCTGAGAGTCCTATTGTTGAAGATTATTAATTCATGAGAATATCATGTTGAGTTAGACAGATCCAGTTCCATGTAAACTGCTTCTCCGCCAAGAGTTTTGTTGAGACTCTTAGGTTGGATCATAGTATGCTCACGAGCCATAGCTAGACCCAGAGTGGTCTTCGATGATTATGAACCTCCGTAGTTCAGCCGATGACGGCAACGCGTGCGCTTTAGATTGTTAGACATTACGGAAGGTCTGCAATCTCCGCCCATTGTGCCCGTAAGCACTGATGGGGCCAGCATCCCTAGACGCTTGGCCGGGTTCCTACGTAGAACCTCTAGGATGTCCTGGTATTGAAGTCTATAGAGGAAGTGGACTGATCAGAGAGCAGAAATTGACATTTTCGACACATTGGTTGTCCCGATCAGATATTTTGCTTATCTCCTCACTCTTTGAAAGTCTGGAGTCGTATTGATTACATTAATTCATTTTACCCTGATCAGTGAGGGTTGTCAAGTGTTGTAATTTTCCAGGTAAGTAAATCCTGTGTTCATTTTGTCCTGAGTCATTGGACCTGATTATCATTAAGTTACCTTATTGCCTTTATTTTCTGTGAGTTTTTTCTGGTATCCTACTGAGTATTTCCTCTGGAATACTCACACATCTTCTGATGCAGGGCGTAAAGGTGAAGAGGCGTGATCAGCATCCTTTTGGACGTGGAGGTTGGTGCTCGCAGGAGTATTGAAGACTTGTTTGCGTAGAATTTATTTTGCTATTTGTTGGATGTTTATCTTTTTCTGGATAGTTGTGGCCTGCGTGTCACTCAGTTATTAATTTGCTTTCGTAAAAAAAAAATATTTGATACTTAGTAAGTCAGTAATATTGTTTAGTTATTTCAATTCTATTGAACGGTTGTTTACGTCATCATGATCCTGTTTTTCCCTTTTATGTTTATGGGATTTGTGGTGATGAATCGAGTATTCGGTCCGTCCCAGGTTTCCTACCCGTGTAACCATCATTGGATTATCGCTTCCGCGCATACCAGGGTTTTGGAAATTTGGGGCGTGACAGAGACAAACCATCGAGTGGAGTGCTCTGAATGTTTGGACGTCCAATATGCAATCTCTCCCACGACCATAGTTGTTTGACACATACACACCCAACATAAATCAAATGACACATACACGTCCAAAATGCGAAAGATTATTGATGGTTTACCTGGATGAGGGTGACGCACCCGGTAATCCCAAATGTGCTGGGTTGACAAGTTTTTGCCAACTCTTTGTACAGGTAGGCAAGGGTGGCACTGCCCCATGCATACTGTCCTGCGGTGTACAAATCATCTAACAAAAGGAGATACATGGGGTGCACATGGTTGTTGGTGCTATCGGCAAATATAGTGCTACCAAGCATATAGAGTAAATATGCTCGTGCATGTTGCTGGATGCCCATCTCAGTGGCATCCTTCGGCATGCGACTGAACTGCTCTCTCAACCACAAAAGACTGACCCTAGTTCATCCTTTCAATGCATCACGTGGAGGTACCCGTCCAAGAAGGTGCTCATATACTTCATTCCAGTCAATGCCCAAAGTCGAGCAACTCACCGCAATGCCATCAACGCGCAATCCGAGTAGTACTGCAACATCCTGTAATGCAATAGTCATCTCTCCCAAATGCAATTGAAATATTTGTGTCTCCCTCCTCCATATCTAAACTAGGGTAGTGATGAGAGCCCTATCAATCCTGATATACTGTAAGCGTGTAAAGTGCCCAAATCCTGCCATCTCTATGTACGAAAACATGCATGCATCAACTACCCAATGGTGCACTTTTTGCCAGTGCTCGGTGCATTCAATGCACCCGGGATCCTATACACATGAAAAGTACTTTACAATTAGAAAATAGTTAAGTATATGCAATATCTAAAACTAAGGAGATAATGGTTATGCACATACCTCTCCGTTCCATATGCCATCAGATATGTGCATCCTCTGCTCTGTGAGGACGGAGGGATCAATCGGTCCTGGGTCCATAATATCTACAAAGAAACCAACAGTTACTAATAACTTCAAAGAATGTATAAAACAAGTTAATTTACATATAAAGATCATTGTATGGAAGTACCAATCAGCATAAGGTGTGTTTTGGCAATGACACATGTTATGTCCAAGTTGGTTACAATTCCCACAATGGTAGTAAGATCGACCATCTATCGTCATGCCTACACCATCCATCGCATTATGTATTCTCCTAGTGCGTGGACGACCAGGTTTTCGTGTCACTCTTGGAGGCTTCACCACATACATAGGTGATGCTTCCTCCCAAGATCGTCGATCAGGAGGAGGAAAGAATTCGGCTGCATACACCTTTCTATATGCATCAGATGTATACCAATATCCAACTAAATCGCTGATGGGTCCTCTTCGCCTTGATTGGACAATAATTAGATGGCGACATAGATATTTATACACCTGAGGATAATTGCAAGAACATGTATGATCGCGGGCATCCACCACATATTTTCTACCATGCATTGTTTTCACTTCATACACGTGAGAATTGATTTGGTCAACCCACATGCTGTCAATAAGGTGCGTTTGTCGTTTAATCTTCCACTCAATAGTAGGGGTGTATGGGGTTGCTATGGCCAATCCGGCCGAATGTCACTTCACAAAGAATTTGACGATCCGGTAGAATGTGGCTGACACTAAGGCTTGCACAGGTAATGATTGAGCCCTTTTTAACACGCTGTTTAGACTTTCAGCCATATTTGTTGTCGTCATTCCAAATCTTGTAAAACTATTGTGAGCAAGAGACCACAATTGAGGTGTTAATCCACCCTTCTCACTGAGTAGCCATTTTGCTTCTGGACTTTCTGCACTAATAAGCTTCATCTTCTTATCAAACTCGTCTACGGTAAGCACTGTTGCAGCTTCCCCTATCAACCTCGTCAATACATCATTTTTAAACTTCTTATGATAGTTTAACTTGATGTGTGCATACAATATCAATGACAAAAATGCGAATGTGAAAACATCTCTGGCACAGCCTTTTGCAACCCTTTATGTCGATTATATATGATATTGATAAATATCCTATCAAAGACAACATGCTCCTTCAACATACGTAAGAACCATCTCCAATTAGGGTAATCCTCACCCAAAACAAGGCCAAATGCAAGAGGAAACAAACCCTTGTGCATGTCGTTAGCAGTCGCCGCCAAAAGGGCTCCTCCATACTTACCAGATAAGAAAGTATCAACACTTATGACTGGGAGACAATATTTAAAACCCTCAATACATGGCCCAAAGGCAAAAAAATGCCTTCTCAAACTATCGACATGCAACATCTTCCATTAGGGTCGTCACCAACCTACAAATGGTTTCCGGATTGGCATTAACTATTGCCTCCAAGTACATTGGCAACAATCGATAGGACTCAACCCAATCATCATACATTGCTTTGATGGCCATATGCCTTGCCCTCCATGTTTTTGTGTATGAAATATCTATGTGAAACGTCTCCTTAATCCTCTCTTGAATAACCACTGGTGGGATATCTACTTCTGCTCTAATAGAGGGTAATATATGCCGACAAACAAATATCGCAATACATTATCTACGACCAGAGTCTAGCTGAGTATTTCTACAAGTGTGTTCGCCACCATACGTCTTCACTTTAAAATCATTCATCCCCTTCCTCAATGATGCATGTACTCTCCATGGGCAGTCAGGGTATTGACATCTTGCTGTGTACTGTGTCGGACTTGTACGCAACACTTTATAGCGAACATCATGCGCTATTGAAAACTCCTTCAATGCGTATACAAATTTATCTTTATTAGGGAATATTTGCCCCACATATATTGCTTCTTCATGATATGTCTCCTCATGGAAACCCTGATTAATTGCCCCATCCATTTCATCATCTGTTAGTCGCGCCCATGGGGGCTCCTCCTCATCAAAATCATCCAAATTATCCATAGCAATTGCGATGTTCACCAATTCATCTCCCTCATTATGAACTATCTCTTGCACACTATCCTCTCCTCGTACATCTTCAACATTAATAACCAGTGAATTAGGCACATGCTCATCTTTGACACCATCCTCTTCCTCATCATCATTCTCCCCTTCGTCTTCCTCATCATTTATATTTCCTTCTTGCCGACCACTTGAACCAGTGTAAGTATAGGGGTTATGAAATGATGCTTGCGTGCCAAACCATTCACCACCTCGTCCCATGCCAAGTTTCATCGCTTCATGAGCATGAGATGTGTGCCTAAATCATTCAAAACAAAAATAACATTATAAATAAACAATTCCTTTAACTGTAAGTTGAATGATTAAACTATATTTTTTTAAATAAACTTACCTCCAACTAGGCGAAAGTTGGGGTTCGTTGCACGCTAATGATATAGACGAATCATCTTCTTCATTATCTTCCACACGCCTTCCTCTGGAATTTTCACTTAACCTATTTCTGCGAGCACTCCTACTTCTGCCTTCACCATCATTTCCAAACCTAGGCATGCGCGCCTCTTTTTCTACACATAGCTTGAAGCTAAGCACATGAGGCACAAAATAGAGCATTTGTTGCATAGAATTGTCATCATCAATTGGTATTACAGTAGTCCTTGCTCCAAAAAGAGGCATTTTTTACTTCATACGACTTTTTCACAATCTTTGGTCTCATCCCAGTTTGTTTACCACTTGCATCTCTAGTTCCTCGTAAGTACTTAGCTTATTAATAAATAATCATACGGTTTCACCACCTACGTATTCACCTCTATCAATTTTGCCACCATACATTAGCACAAACGGAACCATTTATCCTGCCATCTATTCTCACAAAATATTTAACAAATACTATCAAATACTACATAAATATGACATAATCAATTTTATACAATGCAGAAGCTACATCAATACGTATTTCTAACAGATATTAAACATAGATATTTACCTATAAAGAGGCGAGCGACGGGGCGAGGAGGCGAGCCGAGATTGTGGCCGGGGCGAGCACGGGGAGGCAGAGCTGGCCGAGATGGTGGTGACGATGTTGCTGGAGAGTCGAGGCGGTGCGTTACGAGGTGAGCCGAGATAATGGCTGGGGAGAAGATGGGGAGGTAGAGCTGGCCGAGACGGTGGCGCTGAGGTTGCCGGAGAGCCGAGGCGGTGCAGTACGAGGTGAGCCGAGACAATGGCCAGGGCGACGAGGTGGTGGTGATGCCGCCGCCGAAGAGCCGAGGCGGTGCATTGCGAAGTGAGGACGGGGCGAGGCGGAGAGCCGAGGCGAGGCGGTGGCCAAGGGCGAGAGCGGTGACAAAATCAAAGTTAAGGCTCGGTGCGGCCGAGCCCCAGCCCGCGCTGATATAAGGGAAATGAAACCGACGCCTTTCGGTTAAGCATGAAAGGCGTCTGTTGAACTGACGTCTTTCTGTTAAACATGCCTTTCAGAGGTTTTTTTTTTAAAAAAGTATTAGGGGTTGAAACCGACACCCTTTCTTTCTAACTGAAGGGCCGTTTGGGGCGTGATTATTGCAAAAATATTCAGACTGGATATTGGATATCTACTGTAGCATCCATGTGGATTTTTACATCCAGCTGCTGGATATATAAAATATCCAGATGCTACAGTGTATCAAAACATCCCATATGGGGCGTGATTATTGCAAAACATCCAGACTGGACTCTGGATAAAAACTGTAGCATCCAGGTGGATTTTTATATCCAGCTGAAACACGTCATGAGGTGTTTCAGCTGGATATATAAAATATCCAGATGCTACAGTGTAGCAAAACATCCCATCTGGATGTTTTGCTTTTAATCACGCCCCAAACGGCCACGCCCCAAACGGCCCCTGAATCGGTTTTTTAAAACAAAACCACGCCTTTGCGTGGCTTGTCATATATCCTGCATCATTTTCTTTTTTTTGTTATTTTGAACCGTGCGTTATTTTTTTTTCGTGATTTATTATATAAATTCCCCTGCTTACCTCTCTTCTGGATTCCGCCATCCCCTTGCAGCTAGGGCAGAGACTTTCACGCCGCCTCTCCGATTCTTCCTGGCGTCGCCGTTCCCCCGTCTTGTGATGGCGCGAGACACCTGGTGGCACTCCCCCCGTCAGGTAAAGTCGTCTCTTTCATATGCTATAAAAAAGTGGTTTGGTTTCCCTCGTCCTCGGTTTCTTAACTCTTATCTCCTAATATGAAAAAAATTACAGCATTTTGTGGTGAGTTTGTAATAGTGGCTCATTGATATGTGAATTATTTGCAGATTATATAACTTCTGATCATATGCTTGAGCAAATTTGTATCAGCCTCGCAGAAGTGTGCAAACAAAATGCATGTCCAAATGATTATGCATTATTTTTTTACTGGAATCTTGATCAGTCTAGGGAAAACTGGTTATAATACACAAAAAAAAAAATCAATATGCGATTGGTCATTCTTAATTTTTGTCCTTATGGTAATCACCACATATATTGGAGAAAACTGTTCTGCAAATAAGCAAAAAAATCAAATCAGCGTACAAGTCTGGAATTTACTTTTGACCTTTTTTTTAATCTCTTGATTATTTGGTTGAAGTAGACAGATTCTTCTCAATATGTAGCTTTACTTAAAAGCAAGAGCCTTTCCACTTGTTTTCCTTGAAATTCTAATTCTCTTTGCAACTTTGGTGTACATAGCTAGTTCTTTTCTAAAATCTAAGTAGTGTATTCTTATGTATTGTTCTCAAAATATGAAAATACAATTAATACGTATCTATAGTCTTAGAAATTTACTATTGTTCTCATTTTTCGGATTATGTAAAGGCTCTTTAGCTCAAATTGGTAGAGCAGCTTTATTTATCTTCTAAGAGGTGGTGGTTCAAATCCACCAAGAGCCGATAAACTGATTATGTTCCTTTGGAAGAATCTCATAATTTTTTAGATTATAAATCGAACATGCTCCTTAGTACATGTTGAGGATGTGAGTTTTTTTTATTCATACTTTTCAAATGTTTGTGAGTAGCAATTTGATTGTGCCAAGGACGAATGGAAGAAGTTGTTCATGAATGTAGTGCTGAGCTGCTGATAAAAAAACCCTCAATGTACATAGTGCAAACCAACCGGAGGGTCCCGATTTACTTTATGCGTACAATGGGTAACCCTTGTATGCACCCGAGGGGATTGGTGGTGGGATACGGTGCTCTTAGAGGTCGGTTGTCTTGCCCCTTCTAGTCGGGTCCTAAGGACTAGGACATCCTCGTTATCACAAAAACAAAAAAGTGCATAGTGCAGGCATGGAAGACACCCGCTCCCGCTAATTCTTTCGAGAATTGGTTTGTGAGATGAATAAGCTACTGCCTAAGGCAGATGCGATGTCCAGAACTGATCATAGCTATTGTAAGGCAGGTGCGATGGTAGGATAGGAATTGAGTGTTGCTATTGACTCAGACAGCCATAAACGCTCGACATGGAAGTCGACTAAGGAGTATTAAGGGAGAAAAATTGTTTTCGTATTGGGTATCACGGTTTAACCCTATCCCTCATCTAATAAGAATTTTTTTAAGGTGTTGCATATATCCTTAGGACCAGACTAGAATAATAGGGTGAAAGGCCTTCTAAATAATTGTATTACGAACATAAATGAGCATGTAATCCCTGCAATTGAACATCTTAGTAAGCTTTCTAGCTCAAGATCTCTGCTTCTTAATGTACGTTCCTGGCCATCCTACCAAAACTATGTTAGTTCTTCAAAGAACATTACCCTCTGGACTTTTTCCCCACTTCCATCAGTGACTTCACACGAACAACTCCAGTTTCTTCTAACCAGTGTGGCACCGACTATTTCCGACAGTCGTTCCATGTCTGCATGGCCTTCCACTGCTTCCAGTAGCTGACCATGCAAGTGAAACAAAAGAGAAGCAACAATAATTAGAGCTCCTTATTCAATCACCTTTGTCCAAAGACAAGCATTATCTTATGTTGACGTTGTCTCGGTGAAATCTAGTGCAACTTGTAAGACTGCTAAGAACTCAGTGAATCAAACTGATGTGCAAATAGGAAAAATTATCCCAATCTTAGTGTATATGCCCCCATGGCCCCTCGTTCTTTCTCTCCCTGCATACAGTATGACATCTTATCACTCTCAAATGGCACTGTAGAGTATGCTATAAAAGTATAAATGGTCATTTACCAGTAACTATCACCCGTGCTGCCCCCATTCCATATCCTACTGGCACTTATAAGATGCAAGCATATAAATAGCGTCTACAAGTCATTATCAACATTATCAACTTCATAGAAACCGTTGCTTCCTTCACAGCAATCGCACTTGGTCATTCACATACCTGAATTAGCAGCTCCCCTCGAGCATTTTTTTTTGCTCAAGTCAAGCATGTTAAAAAACCTTTTTTCATTTTCTTGTTTGTAACTTTGTTATGTAAACATCAGAATTAATCATGCACAAATAACTCCTTTACATATCCATAACTTTAAAAACATGCAAAGAATGGGGAATTGGCAACTCAATTGATGAAGTGATGCCAGTAAAGTAAATAAAGTATATAAACAAAAGTCAATCAACTCCCCAGTGCAATGTTGTCTCCTCGATACAATAGCCGATCTTAAGCGAGATTGGTCTTAGAACAGAAAGATCGGCCTAACTGCAATCCTTCATATACGTCAGAAGCCTGATGAAAAGGGACTGAGAGTTAGTCTGCTTTATAAGTTTATGTACAGATAAGCAGGAACCTGTAGGAAATAAAGAAAGGAAAGCCAAAATTAAAGCTCAACAATGTCCAAAATTTCTTGTATGTTCTTATTAGGCCTAGGCATCCAGCCAGTATATCCCCTCATAAAGAACAAAGATACAATGGATGTATAATTCCAACAGCGGCAGCAGCCAAGGAGAAAATGTATATGTTTTAAGTTACAAATTTCCCAACAGGCCCATCAGCTGACATAAACTAATGAAACAGTTCAAACTCACCCATGGTGCAGTTCTTCTAGCACTACATCAACCTTCTTCCTCCTCTGGTTTTGTTGTTTTCTTTTTTGATTTACCCTTTTTCATTGGATGGGGATCTTTTTCTGCCACATGAAAAAAAAGTAAGAAAATTAGAAGGGAGCACTTCTAGCAAATACGCCTTCTAAAAGAAGCCACTATACATATTTCACTCTCTTAATCATATTTTGCTCATTCATAAGGTAATACGATATGCTTAAAAGATATTCTAAAACGTACTGAAAAAAACAACATCAGAATTTATTACCCAATTGCAGAGGGAAAGACTGGTTGGTCAAATTATATGGTAAACCAGAAGCATCAATTTTATCATATTTAGGTAAGTAATCAGGTAAACTGATCTGTTTACAATAAAGAAATTCCAAAATGAACTAGAAGAAAAAAGCATCAGAAGTTAGCACCGAATTGCAAAGGGAATGGCTCATCTCAAGCAGAATGACACATGGTTCATCAATGTTAAAACAGAAGCATCAATCTCCCTGACCATGTACTCGAAGACACGCTGTTGGTAGTTGTAAAGTGGCGCAAAACACTTTTCTTATTTCCCTCTTTGAAGACAACAAAGTGCAGTCTATCAGGCCAAGTGAGGAAGGTCCATAAGAAAATTTCATACGCACAGCAATGCCGACTACTATACAATTTATACGAACAATCCCTCAAATCACCTGCCATATTAGCTTAGTCGTTTGGTCAGCTATTACAATTCTACATCTTATCTACATAATTGAAATCATTAAATGTATCGCCATGTTTTTATTGCGTGGAATCTAATAAAACTCTTCAAAATAATCAGATGCACAAGTTTTTTTTTGTCAGTAAAAACTATCAGATGCGAACAAACTAAATACTTAGCTCATAAAAAATAAGATAATAGTCCATTCAGCATCACTGTAAGAATTAAATTCTTAACGAGAACATGTTTTACGGATAACACAATCCAATCTTTCCATAAACATTAGAAAAGAAAACTTACGTTTAGCTTAACCTAATAAAGATGCAAGTTTTTGTCTCCAAAATATTGGTCCGCAAGAACGCAACAATTTCCAATACAATTCACCCAAAATTATTCTGAAACAGTAATATAAAACTCAAAAGCTTACCGTGAACAAAATAAGAAAACGAAGGCCAGCCGCGGACGTTGGTCAAGGAAAGGGCCTCCTCTGCGGTGATAGGATTCGCGAGCCGGTCCAAGACCTCCACGACACCAAGCGGCAATTGCCGAGGCGGGACCCAATAGGACGACCCCGGAATGAACGGAAGCCAATCGGGGGCCGACCTGCGGGCAATGATGCCGTGGATGGCGTCCTCGAGCCGCCGCGCTCCAAGGACCTCCACCTCGGGGTCGTCGGAGAGGTTGATTTCGATGAGCTGGGCCTTTGCCGGGCGGTAAGAACGGCCACGGTAGGCGATGAGGCGGGCGCACGGGGAAGCGCGGGAGAGGAAGGCGGTGGAGGAGGGTTGGGCAAGAGTCCGGACCAGGTTGCGAGCCATGCCGGTGCCCAGGGGATCCAGGAGAGAGCCTTGGAGAGGAGACGGGAGAGATGTGGGAAGGGAAGGAGATGATATTTATAGAGATCGGGCAGGATGTCCAAGTCCGAGGCCAACTGGGATTGACGTGTTAGAACTTGGAAGGAGGAGATGGCGGCGGGGGGCTGATCTGACGGCTGTTGATGATGGCGAGTAGCTTGCGCTTAACGGCCCTCTTTTTTAGATAGGATTTTAGATTTTGTACAGTAAACGGTGGGCCCGCTTAGATTTTGATGAACTTGGTAGGTACGCTTTTTTTTTTCTTACCTTTTTATCGCTCGAGCCATTTTTTTTAAAAAAATTCTGCTCCCTCCCTCTTTTCTGTTTTATTTGAAAAATATTAATTTTTATTAGATGATATAAACCCCAACTAGTAAGGGTAAAAGAGGTTCAAAATCCACTTAAATTGACCATATAGAATATTTAAAACAGGATAGAGAGAATAATCTTTGTATGCAAACAGTTGGAAAAAGTTTATACCAGCGATACATTATTTATGTGAGACTGTTGGGCACACACTATTTAATCTAGGGGCACGGTGAGGGGTGGTGATTATAAAACCTTGCATGTCTCCTGTACAAACATGAAACATGTGTCTCACTCCAAACCTTAGACCCTATGCGTGTGAGTTGTGGTGCATACTAACATGACACTTTTAATTGAAACCATCCGAAGTTGCAAAAAAATGGCCAATTCTTTGGGGGGGTAACACACGCTCCCCTTTTTTTTACTCCCTCCCATCAGACAAGAGATGTCACTCCCTCTGTTGGGCATTACTCTCCCTGTTTAACAAAAAAAAATATTCCTTTTACTCTCCCCATTTAAGGATTCTTACGTGACCATAGAGATGTAGAGTTATGTTATTAATTATTTTTATAGAGGGGATAACTAAAGACCGGGCAGAGAGAGTTGAGATATATTACAAGAATGCTTATTATTAAGTGGTTGATTTTAGAGAAGTCACGTGACTTAGTGGCACTCCAAGGCCACTTAAATTGACCAGATGGAGCATCGCGAGCCCACCTCCTGGCTCCTACATTAGTGAGTCCACCTCCTCTGGGCCGAGCCAGCCGCCCCCCCGGTCCAACCCTATGCCATCTGGGCTGGGCTTTGCGTGGGTTGCATCAAGATCACAAGACGCGTTGGGCTTCTTGACCATTTTACCCTCCCATCTGAAGTCATCCGCCTTCTCGAGCCAGACTCTCGTCCAGTCGGTCTGGTTCC
This sequence comes from Houttuynia cordata, assembly GCA_039654745.1. Lineage (NCBI taxonomy): Eukaryota > Viridiplantae > Streptophyta > Magnoliopsida > Piperales > Saururaceae > Houttuynia > Houttuynia cordata. The sequence continues at coordinate 16,439,478 of CM077502.1, read as the reverse complement.
CGGAAGTTGGAGCAAATTAGGGTTCGTTGCGATGGCGCTGAGGAACTTCTACAACCAGATCCGGAACCTCAAGGTGAAGGATCTGCCGGCGCATCTGAAGCCGATGCTGTCGATCAATTACTTGAAGCAAACGATCAACAGGGGCGTCGACAATTACCAGAAGAAGTACATCCTCACCAGCTCGGTCGATCCCCTCCTCCATGTCTGCTTCGGCGGCATGATTTTCTCTTACCTCGTCGCCCTTCCGGAGGAGCGTCGCCACCTGGAGCATCAGCAGCATGCCAAGGAGCACGGCGACGGCCATTGAGCTTTCTCTGTTATGTACGTATGCCTATCGATGTCTAACTTGTGCCAAAAATGATAATCTTTGGTTCAGTCTTGTCCTGCAGCTTCTGTATATGATCTTTGTGACTTGCATTTAATCAATTATATTCGGTAATTGTTGCATGATTGAATTTTTTTCCTTTTCACCTTTCTTTTCATCGGATTTCAGTCATTAATCATGAACAACTGTGATTTTATGTAAATTCTCCATCCGTTGGTCGAAGGTAGATGGCAGTGTTAAAAATTCAATTTTTAAGATACAATGAATTCACAAGTGGGCAAAAGGCCTCTGTGGCTGAGAAATAAGCTCAACTGTATCTGCCTTTTTCGTACACGGGAAAAAGAGAAATATATCTACCTTTTTTCGGACAGAGGGGGCGTATGATTAGAATTATTATTGTTAGAATATTGTAATAGCTCTTAGGAATATTGTAGTAGCTCTTCTTTTGACCTCGATACTTTTTTTATGCTTTTGTTATATAGGTTGGAAAATGAGTACAATATATGAAATATGTTTAGTAGATTGGGAACAAAGTGATAATCACTCTGATAAATTTGACTGAACAATAGGTGTACTAAATATAATTGTCATTTCAGCTCTTCTTCCCTCCTCCTCATCCTTATAACACACAGTGAGATGCAGACACATACACAGCGTGTGCACACTGACACATACTCTATCACGTACACACGAATAGGGAGAGAGTCTGTTTACTTTTACTTCCTCAAACATGTTTTTTCTAAACACGTCCTTGTGCCACTGTTGACGCGCATAAATTATTGCCTCTGTGATTACACGGTACTTGCTTCCAAATTTCTAATTTATTTCTACAATAAGGGTCAACGTCTACTGCCTTCATTAGGTTACCAGAATGTTTGTCGGCCATGGTTCAACCTTCACTCTCCCTCTTTTTGTTGATTTCTCCGTCAGTGTCAACAAAGGTTGTATTTTCATTTGCCCTCTTTGCCTCAGTCTTGGCGCCTTCAATCTCCTGCATTATCTGTTGTCCCACAGGAGAGTTCTTATGTGTGTAGACTAGCAGAAAACTCTGTTTTGTTACGGCGGCCCAGGATGTTTAACCGTTCTCTAAGGCTGCCTTTTCTAATTTCTGTTTTTCTAGCAAATGGAACAAGATGGTAAGAGGATGAATGTGGAGCCGGAAAAAAGAAGCTGGGCTGGGGATGTTAATATAGACCTATCAGTAGAGACGTCTAAAGAACTCACAGAATGGATAATTATTTCTTTGACTATAACAGAAACAATTTTTCACCAATTCGACTCTACCTTGCTTCATTTTTGTCATGGTCTCTTCATTACAGACTGGAATCAGAAGGCTAATTTCAGCAGTCTCATAGATTGTTTGGGGGAAGGTCATGTAATTATGCTTCAAAGTGATCTTTTTGCATCAAATACACTTGTGTCTTTCCTATTTGAAGTGCTTTAACTTTTCATTCTCTCATAGGGATTTTCATGCGCATTTTTTCTTGACGATTTTATGTCAAAGCAAGCTTTTAAGTTTCAGTTGTTCCATTAGAAATTAGTTTGACTATATGGCTTGTCCTTTTTAAATGATAAATGTCTTGCCACAAGGTGATTGGATGAGATGGCCTTTTTTTTGTGCAATTAACTACAATGCTTTAGAAAGCAGATAAAGTTCTCGATTTATAATTTACAGTGGAAATTGATATGAGATCTAGGATTTAGAGTCTTTTGCATGTAATGTGCGAAAACTGGTTCATACAGAACTGCAGGCTAGCAATTGTGGCAGAGGTGTAAGATGTGTTCAATATTCTTAATGGAATGTAGTTTTAGAAAGGGAATAGGCAGCTAAAAGATGAGAAATGTATTTTAGCCAATTATTGAACCAACCAGGAAACTGGAACGGTTTTCTTTTTTTGGTTATGAACTGTACTGTTCAGTTGGGTAAACAAAGGCTCGAAGAAAAAGAAGAAAGGTCACTAACGTTTGCACTCATATATGTACATGAAACTGAAGTTTACTGACTGTTGAAATCCACGTCAATATTTGACTCTCATTTTCAATGATGCAGGCTGTTTGTCCAAGAAGTTGAGGGACTGAATCTTGTTGGTCAATCTTTTATTTTTCAGAGTTGCTGCATTGAAGATGTTTAGATTCCCCTGCACAATGTGTAGTAGCAGCAGTGCTGGATGATGAAATAAATTTACTTTGTGGATTTTGTCAATGATATCAAACTCTTCCGGTGATTTCACTTTATTATACTCATGTCTTCATCGAAAACGTACTGTCGTGTCTGGTCACGGAAGTGGAAATATTATGCGTTGTTTTGGAGAGATTATCAGAAACAATTCCCGCACGTAAATTAGTCATATCTTGTTGTAGGCAATTAAAAATGTGATTGGATTTGGGCGTGATCAAGCTTGGTTCTCAAGGAAATAGAAGATTATTGAAGTTACGCATGTGGGTCGCTCTCGAAATATTTGCAACCGGGTTGACACAGAGAGTGTTGTATTGGCTTCTTTACTCGGACATTTGAACACAAAAAAAGAAAAAAAATCTTGCTCGTGTAACTTTTTTCTTGCTACATTGCTCATGTAGTTGAACAATCGGAAAAATGCAGATGTAAGTGGGCATGAGATTTTAACAAATTCCCGATGGTAAAAGCTAGAAAGTTGATGATCTGCAATAGAAAGTTGTAAATGTGTAGAAACGTCCTCGTAATTATTTGTGATTTTCTTAATTAATGTGGACGGATTAAACAAGGTTTTGTTCAAAGAAAAAGGACGGACTAGACAACATACATTCTAAGAAGGGACGATCTTAACCAACAAAAAGAAAAAACTAGCAGGGAACCGAAGAAACAAACGAAGATGAAAACAGAGAGACTCAACATAATGGAATCATCCATTTTTCACCCTTCAACTAAGGTCTTCGCCTCACTCCATTTGATTGTACTTGCGTTCAATTTGATTTTCTTTGGTACCTTGTATTGATTTTGAAGAACTGCAGTAACCGTTTTTTATCGAACTGTTGTAAAGTCCTGGAATATAGTACAAAAGCTAGCAGGGACTGGCAAATGGCGGAGTTCGGGCAAAAATATCCGCAAAATGACCGAGACGATTGGGGCCTAATAGCCGAAGAAAAGGGTAGTACACTTAATTACCCGTGCTAAGCCCAGATGCAGTCCGGTTGAATGAAGCCCACCCAAAACTGATTAATCTGGTCTAGGCAGTCTACCTTGGTCTGGGCTGTCTGTTACAATTTTTGACGACTAGAAATACACACTTCTCCACCTAAAATGCAACGCATTACAAACTTTACAATAAAAGCAAAGAGCCAGCCGAAGTTTTTCCATATTAACCAGGCCACTGAGCCCGGATTGCCATAGTACTTAATTTTTCTAAACTCATCTCATATAACTTAGTTTCGGAACATAATTTCCCTATTTTACCCCTCAATCTTAACCCTAAAATACTTTCTCACGGTTCTACCTCGTTTTAAGTTTTATACTTCACCGAATCATATCTCTTTCATTTTTACTCCATTTTTGCCCATTTTTTTTATTCTTCATTATTTTAAATGCTCTCTCTCATCATCATGATATCCTAACGACCTTGAGATCATATCGAAAAAAATATCACAAAATTCACAATAAAAAACATACAATGACTCAACATCTTTATGATATCATCATAACAAGGAAGAATATTAAAAATAAAAAAGAATAAAAAAATAGGTAAAAATAGATAAAAAAATAAGCGAGATATATATCGTTATAGTTTATCTCTCTAAAAGCTATCATGTAATCGCCCATTAAAATTAGATAAACTTTAACGACTCATATTTCCTTGATTTTTACTTTATTTTTGCCATTTTTTGTTCTTTATTTTTAATGCTCATTTTCATCATCATGATATCATAATGACCTTAGTATCATATCGAAAAAAACACCACAAATTCTACGATAAAAAACATGAGGTGGCTCAACATCTTTATGATATCATCATAATAAAAAAAATCACTAAAAAAAAAGAAGAATAAAAAAAATAAGCAAAAATAGAATAGAAATGAGCGAGATATGCATCGTTGAAGTTTGGAATACTAAAAACTATCGTGTAATTGATTACACGATAGCTTTTAGTAGGATAAACTTCAACCATGCATCTCACTCATTTTTGTTCCGTTTTCACCAAAGTAAGAGAGAATAAAAAAAATTAGCGAAAATAAAACAGAAATGAGAGAGATATGCATCGTTGAAGTTTGTCCCACTAAAAATTATCGTATAATCACCCATTAAAATAGAACAAACTTTAACAACTCATATCTCCTTCATTTCTAATCCATTTTTGCCCATTTTTTTATTCTTCCTTTAACAGTTCTTTTTTCTAATAAAAGATTTATCTCATTGCCTTTCCTGTATAATAGCATGCTACAGTGTAAGATGTAGTTGTTACTTCTAAATCTTCATTAGTCTTCTCCCAAACAAACCAAAAGGACAAAAGAAAACACTATCTTCATCAACAGTACTCCAATTCAACAAGACTAGAAATCAGCAAAATTGAGAAAACACAAAACATCTGCTCCATTGTGCAAAATTTACATCCTCCCGAGTGGGCTGTATACTCCACAAGAGTAACATAAAAATAGATTAGTTCAGGAGAGGACATCAAAAGTGGTCAATAAAAAAGTACTTCGTACACAAAGATGAACTTAGCTATAATTACATGAGGAAGTGTGTATCCACACCTTGCTTTAAGTTGCAATTTAGTTTTCTTTCCTAGGCTACCGTTCACCTCCCTCAAGTCTCTGCTTTCTAGCAGACAACCGAAACTTAACCTGCATGGCAATCAAAATAAATGTTCAAGGAAAGATATATGTAGGAGGGAGGTGTGGATACAACTCCAACTCTCTAATTAGACCTTTAGTGACTAAAAAAGGACCTGCACCCCTCTCCAACTCTCTTCCTTTTAGACATTGAATGATGATCTGAGGGCACTATATGCACGTGTTCACAAGAATGCTTCCTGAACACGCACATAAGTTATTTACTACATAGTGCAACAACCATGAAAACATGCTAGAATCATTTCGAACACCCGCCAAGTCAACCAACAAAGTTGATGAACAAGCGTCATTTTTGTGAGAATCTCTCTCATATAAGTTCTCCTAATAAAAAAAGTGCAATAAAACACTTCCCCAACGAAGTAAATTTGGTTAGAAATTTCAATAGCACTTCATAGTAGAAGTGAAGGCACACACAATTTGAAACTCTCTCAAAGTTAAAGCAACCTTATATCTTTTCTGCCATCCAACACACAAACACAAAACTATATATTTTGAGCTTTAGATCTGCCGTAGTCTCAAAATGCCTAGTCCCAAAGTCCATGCTAGAGGAGGGTTAGCGTCAAGTTGACAGTCGGCTGTAAAATTTTTGTCAATCTCTATGGCTCTTACACCACACATTTTAGCTAGAGCTAGGGCGTTCCCTAGAAGCGACGTGTTGTGCCAAGACCCGGGTGCAATGATAAGCAAAGGTTGGCTAAGGCATTCTCGGGAAGTAACACGTTGCAACAATACTCGATTACAATGAAAAGTGAACAAGGGTTCTCAGTTGGTTTGAACGAGTGCGAGTAAAGAAGCTAGTCCAAGAGCGTAGGATTAGAGTGACAATGTGGAATATTGGAACCTTGAAAGGCAAGGGTATGAAGTCGGTAAAAACACTTAAAGAGAAGGAGAGTTAGCATAGCTTGCTTACAAGGAACTAAATTTGTAGGAAAGAAGGCTAACTAGGAGTTTTAAACTAGTTTATGTAGGTAAAGATTCAAATAAGAATAGGGTGGGTATAATAGTTGATAAAAACTTGAGAGAAAATTTTGTAGGTGACAAGAGATTATTGTTAGGGAAATTCATAGATAATGTTATTAGTGTTTATGCATCTCAAGTAGGATTAAGAGAGAACCTTAAGAAACAATTTTGGGAGGAAATTGACTTAATAATGTAAATGATACATAACGAGGAAAAAGTTATTATAGGGGGCCTTAAATAGGCATGTAGAGGAGAAAAACATAAGATACAAGAGGTTGCATGAAGAATATAATTTTGGGGAGAGGAATGAAATAAGAAAAACTATTCTTGAGTTTGCAATGGCAAATGATCTAGATATAGCAAATACTTATTTCAAGAAGAGGAAGTGCGTCTAGTAACTTTCAAGAGTGGACCTCATAAGAGTAAAATAGATTTTTTTCTTAGTTAGAAACGAAGATAAAACTAAATATAAGGATTGTAAAGTTATACCAGAGATCCTATAGCACTACAATGTAGAAAAATTGATTTAAATGTCCACATGAAGGGGTGGAGGAAACGAAGGGCGGATAAAGTGGAGCCTAGGATCAAGTAGTGGAACTTGAAAGGTGAGATACTCCACACTTTTGTGGAAACGTTGAAGGTTGAAGGAAATTAGAACTTAAATGATGAACCAACAATGATGTGAGATAACATGGCTAATTACATTAAAGAAATGGAAAAATACGTATTTGGTGAAATGAGGAGAAGGGACGTTAAGAAAGAAATATGGTGGTGTTATGAGGAAGTTCAAAGAATCATCAAGGAAAAGAAGTATTTCTTCAAGGAGTGGCAAAAATGCTAAAATTAAAAGAATTAGGAAAGATATGCTAAGGTTAAGAGAAAGGTTAAAAAGATACTGAGTGAAGCTAGATATAAGACGTTTAATGACTTAAATAATAGGCTAAAGACAAGGAAGGGGGAGATGGACATATATAAGATAACTAAGTTAGGTATATTAAGAGTGAAAATAAAAAAAATTTAGTAAAAGATGAGGAAATTAAGGAGAGATGGCATGGATATTTTGAGTATTTATTGAATGAAAATTATAGTAATGGGATGGATATTGAGTATCGTCCCATTAAAGAGATAACTTATTATATGAGATTCTTTATAGAGTAGTTAGGAGTTGCGTTAAGGAAAATGAAGAAAGGTAAAGTTTTAAGACCTAATAGAATTCCTATTGAAGTATGGAAGGCTCTGGGAGGTGTTGGCTTAACTTAGTTAACTAATTTGTTTAACAAGATTTGAAAATCTAAGAGGATGCCATGGGAGTGAAGTAGATATACCCTCATACCCTTGTATAAAAATAAATAGGACATCTAAAGTTGTATAAACTATAAAGGTATAAAACTTATAGGGCATATTATGAAATTATGAGAAAGAGTAGTAAAAGGACGTTTGCGAAAAGTAACTAAAGTAAAAGAGAATCAATTTGGTTTCAAGCCGAAAAGGTCAACAACGAAACCTATATTTTTATTACGATAATTAGTAAAAGGTGTAGGGATAAAAAATAAGACTTCTATACGAGTTTTATAGATTTGGAAAAAGCCTACGACAGAGTGCCGAGAGAGATCATTTGGAGTGTTCTGAAGAAGAAAAGAGTTATAAGAGGTTACATAAATATTATAAAGGATATGTACGAGGGGTTATGACTAGTGTCTGAATAATTAGAGGAAACCAAGGAGTTTTCAGTTACGGTAGGTCTTCATCAAGGGTCAGCCTTAAGTCCTTTAACTTTTCACTTTAGTTATGGATGAGCTAACTAAACGTATACAAGATAGTGTACCTTAGAATATGTTTTTTGAAGATGCAATTTTAATTGATGAGAGTAAAGTAAGTTTGAATGCAAATATAGAATTATGGAGGTAGGCTCTAGAATCAAAAGGTTTCAAAGTAGGACTAAGACAGCGTGCATGAAATTTAATTTTAAGAAAAGTAGAACTATAGGTAAAACCTTAGTTGAAATAGATGGGCAAGAAATGTCAAGGTGTGATCAATTCTGTTCCTTATGATCCACTATCTATAAAGTAGAAAATATTAATAGTGATGTGGTGCATGGGATAAATGTGGAGTGAGTAAAGTGGAAGGCAGCTTCGGGAGTTTGTGTGATAGGCGTGTTCCAAAAAGGCTTAAAACAAGTTTTATAAGACAACCATTAGACATGCAATACTTTATGAAGCAAAGTGTTGGGTACCAAAGAAAAGTTATAGATAAGTTGAATGTAGCCAAAATGAGAATGTTAAGGTGGATGAGTGAGATAACTGCAGAGATAGGATAAGAAATGAATATATTTGTAAGAGTTTAATAGAAGCTCACTTAGGGGAAAAACTGAGGGAATATAGGTTATGTTGGTATAGGCATATGCAAAAAAGACCAATAAAAGAGAAGATTAGATGGGATGCATGCAAAGAAAATTATAAGGGATGCATATAAATGATACCAAAAATGGGAGAGGAAGATCTAAGAAAACTTGGATGGAGTTAATTAAAAAAAGATATGACTTTAATATCTCTTACAAAAAGAGGTGGCACAAAACATACCCGAATGGAGGCATAAGATCCATGTCGCCGACCCCAAATAGTTGGGAAAAGGTGCTACTTAATTATGATTATGATTATGATTATAATATTTAGTGAATAGATACATGTTAACTAGAAAAGTGGCATTTATGTGTGGACCAATACAAGACATATCATCAACACATCAAAACATTTCTGCATGCAAAAGTATTTACCCCAAATATAATTTCCTACTTCTAAAAAATTCCAGAACTACTGTAACAAAGCTCTCAAACAACAAATTGTCAAATAGAACTACATGCATCCTCCACCCCAAATATGATAACGGCCTGCATGTATGTAACAAAAAACCGAATAAAAGACTGATTTATATTGCCAAAAATCACATCATCTCAGGCCCATTGCCTGTTTTCACTTGCCCAACTCTGGGTGATTCACAGGCATAGCTGAAACCCTAATGACACACCGTTAGGTACCCAAGACCATTGAAGTACATTCTGTACACTGGAAAAATTCTATGAATGATTAAGTTTTGATTTGGAAAACTTTTACAAACTAACGTGAGTTGAAAAGTCAAACCACACAATTGCTTCTAGCAGGGAAGCAAAAGGGTGTTCGTGTGATGGCCAGGGCATGCTTCCTAAAGCGAAGGTCCTGAGTTCAAACCCCATTCTGTTGGCCAACCACTCAGTGCGGATGATGGGTGGACCTTGTATGTGCCCAAGGGGATTGTTTGTCGACTACAAGAGAAGAAAAAATATACTTTTCCCTCATAAGAGAAAACAAAAGCACAATCCATACTAGTGGAAATAGACATCAACAAAACATGATTATATAGATGTCTAAATGATGCACAGAAAAAAAGGCAAACAAGATGCCAAACATAACAAGCTTGTAAGTGAATAAGGCATACCCGTTGTATATATTCTCGTTGTCTCTTGACCTCTTCTGTACTGATTTCCTGATAATAAATAGTATTGTATTAGAAACCTATACTGACAACCGAATAAAAACCTTTTTAAAAAATGAGTTGCATGCTTTCCAAGGAAACCTAAGGACCAGGTCTTTCATACTCATGTTAATATACCACCAGATTTTGCTGCCAATTCATAATGAGAACTAAAGAAAACTATCTTTCGCAGTGAGCAACATGCTTCCAAACAAATCCCACAAAAATTGGATCTTTGGTCCATAATGCTAAAAGAACTGTCTTCTGAAGTGAGCAACATGTATCCAAGATCCAGAAGAATCAGGTCCCTGACGTCACTGTGTCAATGGAGGCAAATAACGTGGAAGCCATATCTGACATAAAATTCCCCTCAGCTTCTTGATTAATGGTTGAGGATACACATTGCAATTTGGGGCCACATGGGTATAAGATTGGAGATGGAGATTCAAAGAAACTTGATAACCATTAAAATGGGCTCAGACTTTAAATGTGCAAAATGGTACATTTGAAATTTAGATGAAACCAGAAACAAACCAATGGCCCAATATTTTACAGCCAACGATTATCCTTTCATTCCTAAGCATACATTCGGCCTCCTTATGGTCTATATGCACAAACAGTAAAAAACTCATTGTATTTGACCCTACCTGAGGAACAGCACAATCTGCATGGGCTGGATCCCAAGGAATAGCACATGAACAATCCCAGTCATCAGTTTGATCTTCACAAAGTGGAGCCCTGTCAATTTAACAGAATGCCTCAATGCAGAACTCCAGTATTACCAATTAAATCATGTTTCAACTAAGGTTAATCACACGATGCGCAAGATCGGGCAACAATTTCATTCTTGTAACTATTACGCTGTCATAAACATATAGAAAGATCCTTTTTAAATCCTTCACTAAATACAGCAGAGTACAAATTTCTCTGTAATCAATCCACAGAAATTAAGATCATGACAATGTAGTAACAGCAACCATATGGTGTCAAGAAGTGACGACAAACTTCTATTTTCCGCCAGAAACTAAAATGAAAATCCAAATCAATAGTCAAAATTTTAAAGATCAACAATAAACATCATTTGTAAATAGCATATTCTGGCAACTGCCCATTGCAGAAGAATAAAGGTGACCAGTGATAAAAAAAATATTGCCACCCCTCTGAAGCTAATCACACTCATAAACTCATTCTCATCTCCTCATAGATAATAGAAGAAAATTAGCATGTACAAAGTTAATTCCAGATCACAACTTTCACTCTCGTCAAGAATTCAATATTTTTAATAATATATAGGCAGGAAAATTCAGTAATGTGTTTCTGAAGAAGCAAATGTAAAACCTTTTTGTTGCATGAATCCATGAAACTAATGGGTAAAAGCACTCTCGTTCAAACAAAGATAAAACCATTTTGTCGCATGCATCTGTGAAGCTAGTGGGTAAAAACAATGTCAATAATGAACAAGACGGTTTCATACCATCTCCATTTTCCGCAAATGACTTCACTACCACCATCTTTACTGTTGTCACATATAACTTCCCTACACTGAAGCCAGTTCCAAGTGGCTGTCCGTTGAGAATTATCCCTCTCATTAGATCCCTAAATACCCAAATCGAAAGTGAACTCTTAGAAAAAAAAATAGCACATAACTTCTGAGAGAAAAATAAAAGATAAATGATGGCTACACGGGACGATAAGTATATCTTACAAGAACTACCTCCATATCAGCTTGATCGAAATAATTGTAGTCACTACAAACAGAAAACAATCTTTTCAGAAATTTTGCCACAGAATCTAATTCTCAAGGTACAAAGAAAAATATGATAAGGTCATCAAATACTTAAGAATAACCTATATAGTTAGATTGTTTCTAAAAAATTCTTAGTTATAATATTAAATGCAATATTTAGTATTTTTATATAAGTTTCTGATAAATCTGCTTGATCAACAGTATCCCATTTGTACAAATTTGCCACCAAAAGTTATAATAATAGAAAGTAAGCAACAAAGTTGTTAGGATATACTCCAGGTAAGTATTAAAAAGTATACTTTTAGTATTCCTGTAGTAGAAGTTTCTCAAAAATCTGCTTGGTCAACAGTATCCCATTTCTACGACTTAGGAAATAAGCGACTAAGTGTTATTAAGAATAATAATAGTGTGATTCACGTTTCAATACTAATAAATGTCATTTTTAACTAATCGTAACAAACTAAAATTGTTGAAACCTGCCTCACAATTAATTCCTAGGTGTAGACAACTTGCTGTCAAATTGCCTTTTGTTTATTCACATTATTAATTACTATTTTTCCAAGGAAAAAAATTTAATTGCAAAGCAAACACTCATGCTTATTGATGATTTTCCTTCACTAGAGGGTTGCATGGAAAAAACATCCAACATAAAACGTCTCCAGTTTATCTTAAACTATTCTATACCAAGTTAAAATATGCGCTGAGATGAGCAAAACTTGAACTTTTCTTTCATGCACTCACTTAATGATTAGCATGCACTTCATCCCAGTACTATCAGCCATTAACATTGACTATCCATCCCTATTTGACTATGTCATTTTTTATAACATTATTTTAAAATGCAAGTGCTACCTGATTGGGGAAGTTATCATACCAGGTGCTTTTGTATGGAAACCCCTCGTAAAGCATAAGGGACATTGATTATCCTTTTTGGTAATACAACTCATTCATGACCAATGTGCACTTTAACCCACCTACAATCAGCCAGGCATCAATTTTACTTTACTAATCCCAAAAGACATATCTACTCCATGATGGTAGGAATGGATATGTTTTTCGTACACCAGATGCTTTTTGAGCATGCTGGCTAACTAGTAGGGCTGACAATGGTGAGGTTATGATGCGGTTAAGACTTCTTCCATCACCATAACCATTTATAAAATCTTTAACCATAACCTTTCCACTAGCCATTATCCATTACCCGTTTCATCTAATATTTTTAGTTTTTTTTCACTTGGTGCTATTGATCATTTCCCCTCTTTCTCTACCAGAATCTAGCTTTCCCTTGCAAAAAAAATAGCCAACAACACCTCATTGAGAGTTGTGAAGACCCATACATAACTACAAAAAGAGAGTTGTCAAGCCTCATAAATAATTACAAAAAGAGAATTGGATTTACAAAATTATGCACAGATTTTGTAGCACAATGCTTCGTAATAACAATTGAGTCACATTGTACAAGTTAAGATTAAACCGAAGTTACATCTTGGAAACAAGTCTCTTTTTTATTGTATGGATATTATTCATTTTCCCCTGCATCAAAGTAGAGATAAATAGTACTTGTAGATGGCATATTCGGGAGCTAGAATCCAAGAACTCCTCTCACCAAAAAGAGGTTCTCAGGGGAATGGTTTAGGAGTGGAGATGATAGGGTTTCATTACATATATATACATACACTCCTGAGTATGTTTCAAAAGAAGACATGAAATGCTAAATATTTACGATTTACCAAAAGGTTAACGATAAAGCAGTTATGGACATAACCGTACTACTTACGAAGCGGTTGGAAATTAACCACATAATTAACCAACAAGTAACCTAACTATTTAACGCAAGAAAGTTATGGTGTGGGCAGTTGAGCGATTATCATTAGTAGCTGATAGCGGACAACGCATGAAGGAAGAAAATCAGAGGGGAAAGAAGGATAAGAAGGCTAAATTTTTCTGGAATCATCACCAGAGATTACCGTCGGAATCAACACTGGACGGTGGACCATGGCATCAGCACCATGATTGTTCAGCATCATCGCCGAACAAAGAGTCAATCAACAAAGAACTACGCAAAGTTTTTTCTCAAAATCATCGTCCTTTTTTTTTCTTGATGTTAAAGACCTTTAAATAGGCTTATTACAAAGAGAGTTCTACTTCAAGAAGGAAATATAAACCAACTTATATTTTTCTTAAAATAAAAAAAAAAGGAATAAAATCCTATTCTAATTAGAATTCTCTATAAAAGCAACTTCATATAAAACTCATAACTAAACTAGGAAATTTCTAAAATTAACAATCTTCCATGTGATGACTGAATCAGCAGCCCTATGGCTAAGTTTTAGTTCAAAACTGGCAGAAACAGCTTGCTTCATAAACAAACACTTAAGCTACCACACAAGCAACCTACTTAGGATGAGATGGTCAAACTCCCTCTAATACAAAAGTGGCAAAAAATTATTCCCTCCGTCCAAAAGAACCTGGCTGCATTTGAAAAATTAAGGATCCAGCATTAGGTGGCTGGATTTGCCCTATAGGCCAATGGATCTTCATGAACGTGCATGTGTAGGGAAATGCTATGGGCCCTACAGACCAATAAATTTAACTCAATTTCAGATGCAGCCAGTTTTTTTTGGATGGTTACAAGAAGTAGCTGGCTTCATGAATCAAAAACTATAAAAGCTAAGCTATCACAATAAGTTGTTCTACTCCTTTTTAGGAGATTAAAAGAAGCCCCATGCTGCAAGAGAACTATTAAACATTATTTGAAAATTTCAGGGAGGGGAAAAGAGCAAAAGAAAGAAAATAAGAACATCCTAAAAATTTTTCAATGATAATCCAACATGCAAGTTCAACTCAATCAAGCAGCTTGCAATATTTCATAGCAACCTAAGACAGAAAAAATCAATTGGAAATTCCCTCTAATGTACAATATGAAACTGGGGGGAAAATTTAATAGAATGAGATAGTTAGAAAATGAGGTGGGTTTCCCTAGATTGAAAGTCCAGATTAAAAGAAGGCAAAGAAAAAGATACCAAGTGATAGCAAACATACTCAGCAGAAGGTCTAGACCAATCTGGAACTTTCGCTTGAAAATCTTTGCCAATACGCACATCAGAAGTATATGTCTCTGTATCTTGAACCATAAGTGATATTAAGCTTGAAGCGCTCTGAAACTTTTTCCAATATTCAGACTTCCCTTCTTTGGTAACCTCCAACAAAGATCTTGGCTTCTTCCTAACACAAGATTGGCAATACCACTCTTCTACATATATGTCCTCGACTCCTGGCTTGCAGCAAGACACATGAAAAGCTTCTTCACAATGATCACAAATTAGCATGTTCAGTGTATTATCTAGAATGCCACATACTTTACAATACCTCCTACATGTTTGATACCCATTGGTACCCAAACTATCATCCATAATTTCAAACGAAAGAGTTTCATTACTTCTTCTCTTCAAAGTTTGTTCTGCAAAAAGCTTAGGAAAACCGATCTCAATAGATATACACTCGCCACTGTCATCAGTTCCAATCTTATCTGAAGATAGCTCATGATCTCCCAGATCAGAATTTGATGAACAACAGAAAACGTCTGCACTTGAGCAATACTCAGAAGCTGAGTTATGGCCAAGTAGCAGTTCATCAGATGAACACTCAATTATGGAATCAGATTCTGAAGAATGTCCACTATAAACAATTCCATTGGAATTTTCAAGAGATTGCTGTTTATAGATGGTGCTCCTTTCATTATCTAACTTATCATTATTACATATCACTAGCTGTTTCTGTGAGTCCAAAGCACTTAAATCATCCAAAGAAGGTCCTCCAGAATGAAGAGAAAAGGTAGAATCATCATGCTTAACATGCAGCTCTCTTCGTAAATAGACGCTATTATTTTTTCCAGCTTCAGAGCTTCTAGACATGTCCTCAATATGGTAACTAAGAAAGTGTTGCAGGAAGCCTGATAGGACAGCACCCAATCTATTTAGAGCAGATTTTCTTCAGCGATTCTGAAAAAATTCACCACATTTTGTTATCTGAATTAAAATTTCAACATAATATCACCAAGCAGAATACATGACTACGACCTACCGATTGGAAGATATTAATAGAAAAAAAGGTGTATTGTACACCTTGTCTATTTAAACACTTTAACTAATGGATCAGAGCGTCAAGTGAAGTGAAATAAATGAACAAATAGAGCAGGCCACTGAAGAAAAACACATGCATGTTGAAAAGATTTGCATATTACAAACCCTTATTAGTGTATCTCTTAAAACTCGTTGTATATGTCCTTTGCACAACCAATATTATACAAACGAAGAGTGTAATGATATATGACATATGTGGACTGTCATTACCCATAACAAGGAAGGATCCCATTTTATTGGGTTCAGGTTTAAATGCAGAACTCAATGTCTGAAATAAAGAATTGTAACGTTCAAGGGTTTATAGCTGTCCACTGATGTAATTGAAACCAAGTTGCCTCAAAAGCTCGAGCTATTAAGAAACAGCCCAACAATGCATACCAACCCTAGATCGGCCCAAACAGACAGATTATCTAACACCTCCAATGTATTGCTAGTGTTATTTGTTAATTGTGAAGCAGATAACTTTTAGTTTTATCAAGTATCGCACTTCCCATAATCCAAGTCATTAAAACCATAAATCATAGTGCGGTCATTTCCAACCAGCAGACACCCTGAACAATCTCACTAATAGGCTAGTACTGAACAAAATGGCATGCTCTAGGACTATCCAAAAGCCTGCCTTATGCCATATCCATGGAAATTGTCCATCATAAAAAGATTAAGAATGAAAAAACACATCAAAAATATCTTGAAGCACTGATTTGCCAGATCATTATCATACTGTCATATTCTGATTTAGATCCAAAACACAGGCTATATTCCATCTATCAGGTCAATATATACCAACAAAATCCCAAAGATTAGACAAAAGCAGTCAAAATATATACTTACTCGCCTAGAGCTAGTAAATAACTAGTCAAATGCAATATATGGCTATTCATGAAAAAACATGCCCAGAATTACCATTTATAGACAAAGGTCTATATCTGTGATCAATGCAAGTCATAATGCATCATGATATCATAAACATGCGTCCCTGCATGTCTAGCATTGATTTCAAAAACAGATTAAAGGGCCTTGCAACAAAACCTTGTATCCCTTTCCTTTTCCTCCTGGCTTTAAGGACCAACTACATACATCTTTGTGCAACTACAAAACATAAGCACAATACATTATACTCCATCCTCCAGAATTATTATTAACATAAGATTTTTCCATATGAATGGAAAAAATCTTATGTTAATAATAACTCTGGACAGAAGGAGTAATGATTTGGCCTAAACAGAACATTCGCGACAATTAGTCACTCATGAAGTAATTCTTTATGAGCTAAAGCAACCTCGAAATCTGTGACATGCAATGAACAAGAAATGTCATTTAAGTTCTCAATCTCCTCATAAATACATTCTTTTTTTTTTATAACGAGGGGTGTCCGAGTCCTTAGGATCTGCCTAGAAGGGGCAGGGCAACCGACCTCTTAGAGCACCACCGTATCCCGGCCCTCAGGTGCGCACATGGCCCACACAACATGCACACCGGTTAAATCGCGAATATAATCTATGTGGGTGGCCAACAGAGTGAGGGTTCAAACTCAAGACCTCTGCTTGAAGGGGCAGCGCCATGGCCATCAAACCAACACCCAGTTGGTTATAAATACATTCTTTCTCCTAAACGTCATTCAACTTTTTTAACACAATCAAGGATTTCAAGGCCATTTATGAAGATTTAGGGGCTGTTTGGTTCATGAATTTGGTTGCAAATTCAGCCTGAATTAGGAGATAACTAACTGAATCACATTTGGTTTATGAAGTTGGGCTGAATTTAAGCCTGAAAGAAGATTCTCCCCCAATTCAAGCTTAATTTTTTAATCTCCTCATGAAAAGATTCACCAAATTAAGACTGAATTGTGAATTTTTAATTCTGCAACCAAACGACATTACCATTTTACAGCAATTCAGCCTGAATAAATCCCGTCTTAATTAAAGATTCTGATTCATTAAATTCGCCAACCAAACAGCCCCTTATACAGAGAAAAGAAACATTTATGGGCTACAAAGGTTGTTGGCAAAGATCATTTGTGTCTTAAATCAAAAGATTTGAGGAGCTGCCTCCCAAGCAAGATTCCGCCTTAAATGGCCTTAAATAAACTTTCTGGTCGGGAAATGGTCATCCAAACAGTTAAGACAATAAAAGCAAACAAGTGAAATAAACAAACAAACTAATTCTTGATGATCTAACACATAATCTAACTATACGAGGAAAGCAAACAATAAAATCATTCGAGATCCACTACAAGGACCCCAAATAACACACATGCACATCATCATTATAACATTATAACATCAAGAAATAGAATACAGAGTAAGCAAACACTAAAATGGATGATCCGCTAAACAACATAAAAGCATCCAAGTTGTACCAAAATTCTGGCAGGAAAGTCGGAGGAGATTTGGATCTTGCGGATTTTTTGCTAAAAAAGGAAAGAAGGTGGGGGAATCAGATACAGGGGGGCTGATATATCGGGACCATCGGACGAATGAACGTGGAATTTAATTTAAATAAACTTTGTTCTTGCACTTGTCCACACTGGGCACCAGGAGTTGTACAGTCGCCTTTTTTAAATGGTGGAGCCACAGGCGCCACTCGGCTGCCAGCAGCGGGAAACCATGAAAATTTTCCATTTTCCGTTTTACGTGTGCAGTACGTGATCATGGATGGAACTTGGAAGCCGTCGGATCATGTAGGCTTCATATTGATCTGACGGTTCTCGTCCTTGGACACGTAATCCACACGTATTATTTGGGCACGTAGTCTTATGTTTCTCACAGGTTCCTTCCTACCAGCCATAGCCAAGTACACGTGAGCCAAATCAGTTTGTTAGTTATAGTTTTTTTGTTAATTTCCCCTCAATAACTCAGGCAATGATGCTAATAATTTCTTCAATAACTTATTTCTATTATTGGAAATTTGGAATACTTTCAGTAACTACTTGCCTACAGATGTTAAATGTGCAATGATCAAATTTCTTGATTGAGATTTAATGAGATACAGGTGATATTTTGCGTCATGCACGCAAAAGAGATTGAATTTTGAAACTATGAAGGAAGAATGTTAACAAAATCGAAGTATTTAGAATCGCGAGTAAATGATAGAGACATGCCATTCTTTTTTTTAAAATGATTACTTCTCCAAAATATGCAATTTGAACTTTAGTTTTGTTTCAGGGTTGCGAAGGATACATGTTTCACACACATGGTGGTTTATACTCTTGAAAGATCCATTTTGTGAGTGTGATTTTCTATGCAAGGACAGAATTGTTGGAAAAAAAAAAAAGTTTTGATGTGCGAAACACAAAACAGTAAAAAAAACTATCAAATGGTAGGAGGACGATGCCTTAGATCACATTTATTTCATTATTACAAAACAAACCCCAAACGGGAAGGAATACAAGAGTTTTTATTTTCTTTATAAAAAGAATACGAAAAGAATAGGTATTCATTGATCCTTCGGCTAATTTGATGATTTCATTGAGGCTGCCTACATGTAGCCAATAAATTGAAGCAGGTATTCCTAGAGGTCATGTATACGTGCTACTTTCTGTGTCAAATTGCAGTAATCAACTATGGTTCTCCATCACAGCCTTGACTGGGGCCTTCGTTTTTAGCATCATCTCTTCATACTCATCTTCTGGTTTTGATAAAGTAGTTATGGCACCACCAGCTCCTATTGAAGCCTCACCTTTGTGTATAACAATGGTCCTAATCACTATGTTCAAATCAAATCTCTGATTGTATGAGAAGTAACCGATGCAGCCGGAGTATATTCCCCTTGAGCTACTCTCCATAGAATCAAGAAGTTCCATTGATCTCAGTTTGGGTGAACCTGTCATTGAACCCCCTGGAAATGCAGCTCTGACACAATCAATTGGGCTTAAGCTTGTTTTTTTCTGTCCCCTGATTGTGCTAACCATAGTATGAACAGTTGCATATGATTCCACCTCCATTAGACGAGGCACATGAACTGAGCCAGGTTCACATACACGGCCAAGGTCATTCCTTAGGAGATCCACGATCATTAGATTTTCAGCTTGGTCCTTTTCACTATTAAAAGGAAACAACACATCTTTTAGTGCGAATTAATTCTCAGAAAAAAAATTTAGATAACTTCAAGAATTACAAAGCCATGGAGAAGTCGCTTTCCTCTGCATGGCAAGTATGAGTTGCAACTAGTCGATGACATAAATTATCCAGAAAAACTAGTTGATGACATAAATGATGGAAACAATTGAAGTATGCAGCTGGACCACATTCCATGTACTACCCATTGAATCCAGCCATCAAAGAGAATATGTTAAATTCATAGTCATTCATAACAACTTACAATATACCAGTGTCACGTTGGTGATCTACTAAGTACACCTGTTTCAGTGATTATTAAAACAAAATATAATAATTTCCACAAGTTTACCCCATAACTCATCAGTTAATTCTATTATAGAAGTCGAAAGTATCGTCCAAAAAAACTAGCGATGTAGACTTCTTAAGTTTTTTTTCTCATTTCAGATGCAGTAAGGTATAGTCCAAACAATAGTAATGTAGATAGGTTAAAAGAATTATGTCCAACTTTAAACTTAACACAACATATTAGATTCCTCATCCTTTAAAACCTAGATCCTTTTAATGTGAATTCAAATGAAATGTCAAGAAGACTTCTAGCTCACCTGTGTTGTAGTATCATTCTAAGCTGTTCATCCTCCTGAGATGACATACCACGAGCAATTGTACCTTTAATGGGTTTCGCTTCCAAAATTTCATCCCTGTCCAACCGCAGGAACCGTTCAGGGGAAGAACAGCATATGCATAAATCTTCCTTGGAAAAGTTAAGCCATGCCGCATATGGAGCAGGGTTTTTCTCTCTCAAATTTAGATAGAGACCCAAGCCATTGATATCCTCCACTTTCTTTCTCATCTGAGTTGTCAGACACAATTCATAGCTTTCTCCATCTTTAATGAACTTTTGGCACTTCATGATGTCCTTTAAATATTGATCTCGAGATTTCTCAGCTTTAAATCCTTCTTGAGAAGAAGTTTCATTTGAACACTTTGTTTTATCCTTCATATATTTAGCTCTTGCAGCTTCTAACTCAAGAAGCCTCTCCTCAGTTGTCTCCAACCATGACGTCCCATTGTCCACAACACTATCATCTGATTGATTGCCACTTTGTAGACTCAGAAGATACACATCATCATTTTGATGATCTACAACGAGAAGATTGTCAGCAAAGAAGAAACAAGCATCTGGTGTTTTTGCTTTATGACAGTTAACTTTTGCACCACACTCAACCTTTAAGTCATACCTGCAAATTTTTTCAACCTAATAAAATAAATGTCTGAAGATCTGATCTCATAAGACAAAATAATTTCCAAGTATCAGAAAAATAAATCAATGCCGTTCAAATAGATGAATGTTGAGAAATTGCTTTGCTAAATATTTAACCATGTAGGAGATTCAAACGTACGATAATGAAGCACAAGTACAGACCAAAAAACTGAATTTTCTTACTTAAGCAATTCATAGGTTTGATGATGATAATCATGACGATGATAAAGAAGAATGAAGAACAAAAAAAAAATCTTCTTTGGGAAGGATAAAATCTTACACGAGGAAGTGTAGGATATTGAAAACTTATACTTACTGCCTAGCACAGTAGCATGTAGTGTGTGGCTGTTGCACGTGGCGAGGGGATAGGCGGTGAGATGCTCTAGGAGGTCAATTAGCCTGCCCCTATTAGTCATGTGCTAAAGACCTCGACACCCACCACCAGTCATAAAAGAATAGTTAAGTCTTCGTCCGCTGGCATGGAACCCCTCCGACTGTTAAGACTCGACCAAACCCACAAAGAATTTTGTTGCCTAGAGGGCGGTCAAATCCTACAGGGGGCAGTTAACCCCCTAGCATGTACCCCCATGTAGTTTCTGAGCCACATGTTGTGTTCCCATGACTGGACATTAAGAAGCTAGGTCAGTTAGCCATAGAAAGCAGTTGACCGATAGCACATTGTAACTGGCCTGGATCATGCAATCAGGCCGGCCATACTCATACAATCCAACACGTTCTTATAGTATTTTGGCCATATATTCATTTTGAATGTTTTGACTCCGTCTTTCACAAAATTCACTAGGAATGTAGTTGTTTTATACCGATTTAAATGATCTAGTTTCACTATAGAACTGCTAGAAACTTCACCAGAGTAATCATATGAAAGTCAAAGCAACACCATTTTTAATCAGGCTTGAATTTTAAAATGGTTCACCAACACCTTCAAAACATGGAATTGAGTACAATAGATGATCATGCAATGAGACAACTCATGTTTATATGAAAATCACCCTGAATTAGATCAAACCATAATGTAAGTGCTAGATTATTTTATTTTGGTAATTATGTAAGTGAATTAAAGAAGTAGGGTTTGAGAGAAAAGGAATAAACTCTGTATAGAATAATATAAAGATAAAATACAACTAAAAGTAACCGTCCAATCTCTATTAGGCCTAGGAAGCCATTTACAAGAAAAGACATATATGATCTCACTTAAGTGACGGGCTGACTAGTCAGAAATAAGATTACATTAACAAGACTCAACTCCCTTACTGAATACTTCGACAAAACAGCAAATATACTCAAACAGTAAGATTGATTTGTAATGTTCCATTTTTGAACTGCATTGATTTTTATTTCTCCATCATCTCCATCAAAGAGAGATTGGTAGACACATAACTTTGTACTTCTGTGTAAACTTTCACCATTATGCTCTCTAACCTAATTTGTGAGTAATTTATCATATAAAAAATGTGGGCAATTTTTTATTATTTTGGCACTAAGATTCGGGTAGTTGCATGTATCATATATGGCTCATGCCACCTGTCTAGATGGGGGACAGATCCATTTAAATTGGTCCAAGCTTTGGGATACGACAAACCATATGCAAATCTGGGGCCCGATCAGCTTATGGCAAATAAGTTTCAATGGTCAAGCTCTGGATATTGTCACCATGAAATTTTAGTCAGATGGCTTTACATTGATTTGTCGCAAAATCGGATATTGCATTTCCTTTACAGATCAATGATTTCTGTTTAATATTGATTTACACTGTTTTAAAACGATGATTAAACATTTGTTATTATTGAATACTAATGAACATTGACCGGTATTCACTAACGGACAAAAATTAAATTGACTGACATGTTGCTGATGTGATTGCTGTTTATCCAGTTTATTTGACAGGAAATTTATGTTGCAATTGGGTTACACTGAGATGTTAGTTCTCAGCAGTTATCTGTTGTAACTGCGAAACTTATAGAAAGTATGATGCACATAAGGAGATTATGAAGCTCAAGCTAGCATAGTGTGTTTTACCTTAATCACAATTTGGTTCACACAATATTAAGGATTAATTTCACGTAGTTGATATAATGAGCTCGAGCCTACGAAATTATTTATACTTTCGCCACCATAGTGCAGACTCATTAGTATTTACATCAACCTGGCTATGATACAATAATTCTTGAGTTGTATTACTGTACTTCATTGTATTGTTATTTGAAAAATATTAGTCTGCACTCTTATAATTTCAATTATGTGTATTCTAACATTAACCCGTCTGTCAAACCCTTTGACAATCAACCGGACTCCATATTTGCACCAAAAAGGTTTGGAAGAAAGAGGAGAGAATAAGAAACACAAGAATCCAGTGAACATCCAAAAGTTCTGTTCACAATTTAACTAGAAAACTGAAAGTTTACCCTATAAAGCCAATATATCCACCACAAAAGTCAAATGGCAGCCCTTCATATTCTTCTTTGCTGTATTGTAATGTCTGGAGTTCCTGGAAGAGGAGTCACAATATAAATATCTACATTATGCTACGTATTAGGCATTTTAGGAATAAATCAAATTTCTTATATGAACCAAGAATATTCCATAATCTGGGAATATTCGACGCATACCTTTTTCATAAAATCAAAAAAGCCATGTTTTAAGAATCTGGTTTCCACGGAACCCAATCCATCCTCTATTGACAGGTAACCACCATCTTTAGCTGTATTGTTGCTGAAAAATGATTCACTAGTTGCATCAGTTTCTTGGAAATTCCACAGAACTCTACTGCCCTCGGGTAGTTAAGTATGAAGATGGCAATCTATCAAATGTACGAAATGGATGGAGCAGCAAAACCTTTTATCTGTAAGCCAAAAAGTAATCTGCTTCCATAGCGATCCACCTCTGCCACCCATGAAAGAGAAACGTGCTTTCCGCTGGAAGTATAGAAGTTTATATTACATATACACCCCAAAAGTAAAGCCATGTCGCCCCACAAATCAAGAGAAGTATGGAGAGAAAATTTTTTACCAGGTCTGTTGAAGAACTGTCAAGCCAAAAAGTGTTTGCAGCCTTCTGATGTCCAAACAACTCTGAGAATATGTTTCCTGACCCACCAACTTTATTGGCCAAAGAATCAAACTTCTTCCAGTGCAACTTAAGAAATTTGAAAGGCAAGCTTTTCTTAGTGTGTACCACCTTTTGACAACAAAATAAATTAGGTCCAGCCATTGAACTAGCAGCTTGAGACGTATATGTAGGAAATTTCTCTTTTTGATTACAAGCATAAGACACCTGTGAAATGTAAAAACAGGCCAAAAGTTCATTGAGAAATGAGGAAAACAAAGCATAAACAAAAAACATTATTGCCAAAAAGAACAGAAGCCAACTATTTACTAAAAACATATAGTTTACCTTATTAGCAACTTCTTTTCCATGGTAATCAGGCAACGACAATAAATAGTCAAGAGTGATCTTTTTGAAGTTCTCAAATATTTGCTTTCCATAAGAAGTTGCAACACTCTCCGGATGGAACTGAAAGCCAACAAAAACCATCAGTCATAAGTCACAAGCACAGAGACAGAGAGAGAGCGAATTGTCTACTAGGAGACCAATTAAACAGATGCCTCAGAAAATTTTATCTTATCTATAAGTGAAACACATAAGTCACAATCCTGTCAAATGGAAACTATAGGCCTTCAAAACAAACTATCTTTTGGTACCACAGCTTAGACGAGAAGAGGCCATGTGTTGCCCTAGGAAAGGTGCAAGACAACAATCTATTCATTCACATTTTAATCGCATATTCTTTTGTTAATTGTACACGTTCCACACACCACACCAGTGTAATTTAGGTCCAATTTGCTATCAAGGAACAAAATCCACCACTTCTAATCTGATGTTTTATGGCAACGAAGTTTTAGGCCCAAGGGTAAGCAGGTTTTCTATTTCAATGTGTACTCCCTCCCTCCCTTTGTGTGTGTTCAATGTTCATGCGCGTTTGTGTGCGCGTTTTCATCTGAAGTCTACATTTCCTTTCCTCCCTCCGTCTCTCTTTGTCTCTCCCTCTGTGTTGGTGTGCGTAGATATCTATGGCCTACATCAACAATTATAGAATTGATTCAACTGTACAGGAGATAATACATTACTTCAATATGGGCATTTAGAGATCACAAATTACCTGTACACCATAGTGAGGTCGAGAAGTGTGCATAATGCCCATTACAATTGCCTTTTCTGTATTCCAAAAATTTCTGGGATGCTTCAAACTTTTACCGTTTGTCATAAATTGTACAGAAGAGACAAGACCAGTCTGAGACCCAGAGATTCCATGTCTATCTTGATCTTTTATGTCATAAAAACCAAATACATCTGTAGAAGTAGTCCATGCTATAGGAGTGAGTTCAGCAGGAAGTGAATCGGCATCTATAATGAGTGAATGATATCGGACAACCTGAATGTCATAGTTCAGAAATTTTCAATATTACCAAATTTACTGCTTCCAATTAGTGGAAACATATGCTTGCTGAAGGAATGAAAAAAAATATCATAAAGGTTTTAATGAACCAACTCACTTTTTTGACATCAGATGATGTGTTGCAAAACATGACTACGTAAATCTGAGATACAAAGAGCTCAAACAATTAATGAAGTAGAAGTTGACTCACTTTGAATCCTGAGTTACTGCCAGATGGAATATCATGGAACAGACTGCATCCATTGTGTGTGACTTCACTAGATGATGTTGAACTAAGTTAATGAAACAAATACTCAAACTTCAAAGCTACAAATATCTATGTTCGGCAATATAATAAGTGATAACTAGAAACGGGAAAAATGTACAGTTAATCATCTAAGATTTTACCTCAAACGGCCATGAACAGGTACTGGGGCATGGATAATTCGTGCACCATGGACATAGCCTAAGGCCTGTGAGCAACAGAATGCAAAGACATCAATTATATTTATGAACAAACATAAATCAACGTAGGCATTGAGACCTTTTAACTAAAATTGACAAAAGAGGTCAGGCAAAATATCAATAGACAACAAAGAGAAAGTCGATTTCAAGAACTAGCATCTTCTGTATTAACAAGTATCAAAATTTGGGGATATGAAACAGCTACGATAAAGCAAATACAGTAGCTAAAAGAAGCAATGTCATAGAAACACTAAGTAGGGAAATCAATTAGGGCCTTCTATTACGATTGTCTGAAGTTCACCAAAACATATATGTCATGAAGCCAATTTTTAATTCTATCTGATTATTCTGACTTTTACATATTCTACATGGAAAAAAATGAAAATAAAAATACCATTTGACTTTACTATCTCTTACAAAAGAGGTAGCCCAAAAAAGGCCTGAATGGAGGAGTATGATCCATGTCACCGACCCCAAATAGTTGGGAAAAGGCGCTACTTGATTATAATTATGATTATGATTATGATTATGATTTGTATAACGGTACGTAGCAAAAAAGGTAATTTATGCATTTTCCAATTTATAATTGGGTGTCATAGAAACCAAATTACCTAAAGCTTAAGCTGTTTGGGAATGCCCCAGCAGAGAATATAAATTACATAAAAACTCTCCCACATTGTAAGCATGATTATAACATATGCAGATGCTCACATGGAAGCACAAATGCAGGTGCAGGGCTGCAAATCAAAATCAGATCCTCCTGGTTTTGATACAATGTTAAAAAAAAAAGAAAGCATCTATAAGATTAAGCTGTTATGGAAAAGACAGAACAAGAAGGTCCCTGCGACAATAGATTCTGAAATTGCATCCAGTTTGATATTTTAAAGGCATACGCCCATTTATAGGATGATCAAGGAACTAAGTCAACTACAAGAGCAACTCAAAACTAATTTTTTTTATAAAAACTTGGAAATGTATACCCCAGTAACTCAATATTGATCTGAGAATTGAAGAAGATTAAATATTCACTAACAGACCTGGTGACCAAGACAAACACCCAAAAGTGGAATATCATCGCATTCAAGAAGCACTTGTAAACATACGCCTGCAAAACCAGACAGGTATTAGCATGAAACCAACAAATGTTTATTAAGCAGGAAACACAATCCATTTCAGTTAATACTATGGACATAAACATGTAAAAGAAGCAGTGGAGACATAGTTGTATAAAGTCATCTGCCTACCCATGTCTGCAGGACATTGAGGAGACCCAGGACCAGGTGATATGACGATATTATCAAAAGCCCTCTCTTTATACAAGTAATACTGAATACGGTCCAATGTCCATTCGTTGTTCTGAATCACCACAGGGGGAACTGAAATGTAACGGAAGTTATATTATGTCAAGCCATACTTCTACTAGCTGAAGCACACAAAAATAATAATAAAAAAGCAAAAACAAGACACCATTCAAATTATAGTGCCTCAGTCAAAATTATACATAAAAAATGTGGAACCAATAGGCAGGCATAATTTTGTCAAATCCTGGAGGCCATACGCCATTCAAAGAAAGAAGAAACATATTCTGAGTTTACAACTAAGTGGTTATTTTAAGAAATAAGACAACTTGTATATATAAGAAACAAGCACATAGATTACATGTTGCCTTCTTCAACTTCTAAACATACAATTAGATCTTCTCTTTAATTTTTAATTTTTTGCGATGACAAGAAAAGAAAGGTTCAAGAAAAGATATTACAGGTAACACATATCAAAAATGATTCATTACCAAAAAAACTGCAACATCATGGAATTTATACAAGCAAGATAATGCATTTCATGCTTCCAGACGAGATGTGCATTATATGTCCAAGCTAGAGGACACAAGCTTAAGGAGGACTTATTTCCAACAACAGCAAACAAAATCAAGGAACAAGAATATTGTACAGGCAACAACAACAAGTAAAACCCCGAGAGCCCTATCATATTACGAACCTTCATACATGCATCATGGGGAGGTCCAGTTTTCAAACCCCCTTAGTGCTGTCCCAGTTTTCTAGTTTTTCATTGTAATAAACGATGACATTGGCAACACAAAATGACACAATCAGCAAATAAGAATACTGCACAGGGAACAAAGAAGAAGTAGGTCCCCAAGCAGCCTATCCTAGTACCAACCTTCATAGATGCATCATGGGAGGTCTACCTTACCAATTCCCTCACTGTTGTTCCAGTTTTTATTCTAATAATTCCCCCCTCCCCCAACCACTACACCAAAAAAAATCAACAAAAGAAAAAGAAATTTGGAATAATGATGAACAGAACTTACCTCCATTGATTGTAGACAGTTGTTGATAAATATTGTATGTGTAACTATCATAATTATCAATCAATAAGGTCCGTACATGTTTGGACCTCAGTTTCGTTGCATCCTCATTTGTACATATACCCACTTTGTTTGCTTCTTCGACAGTTTCTGACAACAAAGATTGAGAAACCCCAACTCTTCCCATGTTGCATTTTAGTAACCGTTGTTGGCTTTGGTTACTAGAGCTGCTAAATTTTACAACCCGTTTTGAAATGAATGCTTTCTCTGTTACTGGGTTCCTGAACTGAGGAATTTCATATGTTGATGATACCAGACCCAAGGTACATTCCATCTGAATTCTAAGTGAAGATTCCCTTATTTTCTGATTCCTGCTCAAAGTCATTGCATGTAAAGTTACTCATAAGCTTCAGCAAGCAGAGAGAGAGAGAGAGAGGGAGAGGGAGAGTGTTATAATTTAAACGCCAATCACAAATGTTAAAAACAATCTACAACTTCTGCTCAAGTTAAGCAGAAAATTAGAAAATCTTGGGTTCCGCCCAATCAGAATGTAACAGTAGCTGAAAGAAGCTTTGCAAACAGTACATCCTCTTCGACAGTTAGCCGAACATGAAAACCTTGATACGCAAATAGCTGAAAGAAGCTTTGAAAACAGTACATCCTCTTCTACAGTTAGCCAGATATGAAAACCCTGATATGCAAACCTTTCGCCTTCGTTGGCAGTATTTGTCAAATTTGTAAGTTTTCACAACACAAACGCACATCAACGGTGAATGCTTATTTCAGTTTGATGGATTTTAACATTTTCCCA
Source organism: Houttuynia cordata (assembly GCA_039654745.1). Classification (NCBI taxonomy): domain Eukaryota; kingdom Viridiplantae; phylum Streptophyta; class Magnoliopsida; order Piperales; family Saururaceae; genus Houttuynia; species Houttuynia cordata. The sequence continues at coordinate 16,410,599 of CM077502.1, read as the reverse complement.
CAATTAAAGTCAAGCACGTCGTAAACTGTGACAAAATGATCATGTTGTATTTAATATTTTCATGAAATTAGCTGAAAACACTCCTATACAGTATACACTAACAAAAACTCTAGATTGGAGGCATTAAATCACTGGATTTTTCACTGGCCATGTAGCCTATAACATTTCACCTATAAACATAATCTCCTTATTGAACGATTCAGGTGCAATCACATGAACTCACGTTTACATTGAGATCCTCACCAAATTAAATAAAACAAAAAGAAAGAGAAACAAGAGCTACATACTAATCATGTTTACAGAGTCCAATGGAAAAGAGAAACATACACACCAGGCGATGAAGAAGGGAAACGAAAGCTTGCCTTGGAAGTACAGGTGCAGGAGGCGCCCCTGGGTGCGAGCGAAGCAACGTCCAATGTACGGATCTCCACAAATATATACGAGGCCAAGGAAGAGGTGGAGATTTATTTGTTTCTTATAGAACTTTTTCTTCTTTGGACAGAGAAAAGAGAAACATGAAGAAAGAAAGAAAAGGAAAAGACAGAGGCTCTTGCCTAACTTCTACGACTTGGATTCACGTGGCCCACTCTACTCCAGGTTTTTTTTTTAACCCGGAGGATCATTGACTGATTATAAACTTTGACTGATTATTAAGGGGCATTTTGGGGCGTGATTATTGCAAAATATCCGGACTGCATTTTGGATATCCACTGTAGCATTTATATTTTTTTTTTACATCCAACTGATGGATATATAAAATACCCGAATGCTATGGTATAGTAAAACATCCCATCTGGATGTTTTACTTTTAGGGGCCGTTTGGGGCGTGATTAAAATCAAAACATCTAGATGGGATGTTTTGCTACAGTGTAGCATCGGGATATTTTATATATCCAGCTGCTGGATGTAAAGATCCACATGGATGCTACAGTAGATATCCAAAATCCAGTCTGGATATTTTTGCAATAATCACGCCCCAAACGGCTCCTTAATCACGCCTCAAACGGGCAACAATACTCATAGTAATGAACATTCCCCAAGAGAAATGATTGGATGCCCCTAATTCACTTCTCCACAGGGCATCAGGCAGCCGTTGATCTTCAGGATCGATAGTAGAGTAATGGCGCACACACCTTACACGTGCGCTCAACTATTCGGTGCCATGTAGCTAGAGTGCGAATGTGTGTGCCGTCGATCCTGACTGCTCCTTGAGTCCTTAGTAAGGAATTCCGTCCTTATTTTAGAACGGAAGGAGTACTATTAAAAGAGTAAAGCAAAGTTTCTTTTTTCGAACATGGTTTATCCATATTTAAGCAATTACTTTAATTACTAGTTTGTTTATGACTAATTATTACTTAAGTACTTATAAAAATAGGGATAAACTTGGAATTTAGAAATGACAGCACACTTTCAAGTGCACTGCCAATAGTACTCCCTAGGTTGTAGTAGGTACTACAGCTCTTTGAAAGTAGGAAATCCTAGGAACTGCCATGAGTATTGTGGTAATTATGTTGGACGTTGGTATGCACTTGAAAATGAATGCACGTGTAACTGTCATATTATTTTAAATACTCCTTCCGTTTCAAAATATTATGTACATTTAAAAAAATTTATTATTCCAAAATAATGTGTATATTTTGGCTAATCACGTGACTTCCTCTTTCCCGTCATCAGACTCACGAATCCCCAAATACTTTCTCCTGCCGATCCCCTCGTTCCTACAGCGGAGCCAGGGGCAAGCTGGGGCAATTGCCCCAGCTGACCTTCCCATAATGTAGTATATTACTACTTTTATAAAAGTGTTGGGACTTGAGCTGAGTTTGTATGCTCTCTCTGTATAAGTTATATTAACTATGCTTCCACTCTCAATTCTAAAAGGTATATGTCTACATTCTTAGTATGATTTTATATTTATGAAGCTGTTCTTTCCTTTTGTTCTAAAGTTTAGATTTTTGGAAGGTAGGAGATTTTTTATGTTGCCACATGGTATATGTAGTTTAGTATCTTATTGATTAGAAATTAGGATTATCACCTACCTAGAATTTGTCAAATTCGGAGAAGGCGAGTTGATATAGATCTGTGCGATCTTGTTGAGCTCCATATATATTTGATGTTTTGTCTGAAGCATCATGAATACTAAGTTGCTGATTCTTTTGAATTAGTTCTTTTCGGCTGTTCAGTGTCAAGTTTTTTATGCATTTTCGAATCATTTTTTTTCTGTCAGGCTTTGCTGATTGTGCTTTATAACTTAATTCTTCATTTTCCTAAATATAAAGATTAATACAATTAGATAAATTACCTACAAATTGGACATGGTGATCATAAGTATTTAAAGGTTTCAGGGTGCGACCAAAAGCACAAGGAAGATAAAGATCCTGACACTATGTACAAAAACTTTGTGCTCCAGGTATGTTGATGTGCATCATAGTCTTTTGGTAGTTACTTCAATTCACGCAGTCTTAGGCATATGATGGTCTCATTTCCAATTTGTAGGTTATGGCAACAAGAAGCCCCTATGATTTATTTGTATGATATTTAAATAACATATTTTTGAACTGTCTAGTTACACCTATTGAAAAAGTTGAGTTTAATGAGCTTGAAATGACGGTCTACATACAACTATTTAAAAAAGTTGTGTTTAGTGAGCTTGAAAAAGAAGCTGTTATCTAACACTTTCGAAAAATGGCAAATTGTTGTAGATGTGTAAAATATTGTAGACATTTTATTTTCATAGTATGTCTTGATTAAAAAACTACATGTATGTAGAGAACTTGGATGGAGTCACTAAAAAAAAATTGGCGCCTAAAACAGGTCTGAATGGAGGAGTAAGATCCATGTCACCAATCCCAAATAGTTGGAAAAATGCGCTACTTGACTTGATTTTGAAACAGATGGAGTAGTTTTTTTTCACTAACTTTAATTAGTCAAATAATTACAAATATACAAAAAGAAAAAAAAAATATTGCTGATGTGGCATGTTGGGGTGGAGTGAAAAAAAAATTAGGTTGGAAAAATCATACCCAAGGCAAGAAATGGTGCTACAAGTTTTAGTGTATGAAGCATGTATGCACTTGAAAATGAGTCAAATTTATTGGACTCAGGCCTACCCCCCAAAAAAAAGAACCGGGTTTTCCCTCCCTCTTCAGTGATTTCAGTCTCGAGGGAGCAAAGTCAGCCATGAAATGAAATGATGGACCCGAGTTTTTTCAATGCAGTCAGGCTTAGTTGGACGAATGGGGCATATGAAAACAAGAAGTTTCAGCAATATTCTTTATTCTCTCGAATCCTTATTCTCTCGAGAACTTGTGGTCGGTGGTGACATGACATTAGAAAGGGAAAAAGGGACTTTTTTTATTCAAGGTGATTCTAAGTCCCTTCTTCAAATTATCAATCATCATGACTTACGCGGATCCTGGTATATTAAAAGTTACCTTCAGCATATTCGTTAGTTTAAGGTTCACAATGCTCAGCCTCGTCATGTCTTTCAAGAACAAAATCAGGTTGCAAATTTATTGGCTAATTATGGTGCTGATGGCTGTTCTTGGCATTGGATGATACAACCCCCGGAGTTTATCAAGGACGCGTTGTTTAAGGATTCCTTGGGTCAATGGTCCTTTCACCTGGTTCGAGAGTAGTTGTTTTCATTTTCTTTTGTAGCAAAAAAAAAGAGGGACTTTTAGTTACAAAAACAAAGGCCACTTTTTGCAATCGACTAATGACCAATTTTAGAATCGAGAGTGATGGAGTATATTTAATTTAATCATTGACAAAAAAATAAAACATCTCTCATTCTCTTTCACCGTTTGTACTATCACGGTATGACAAACAACATTAATACTTGATTGGGAAAACTTAAAAAAAAAAAGCAAAATTTTGGTGCGGCTTTGCTGTAGTCTACTCATAGATGCCTCACTAATCTCCCTACTTATCACGCTTTTAATTGTTTTATGACTCTTCTCGACGGCAAAAACAAGAATGAACTGCTTCTACCTTCCACTCTGCTTTCAGGGGTGGTCGGCTTGATGTAATGGCAATCAATCTACTGTTAATGCTACGGCCTTCTTACAAACCGACCCTGCATATAAACAAACAGGTAAATATTACCGGACAGAATGATAGAGTATCATTTTATTTGGCAGATTCAGTAATCGAGATGGAATCAACAGTAATTAAGATAAAACAAAAGAGAATTTAAAGTAGATCTGGTTTAAGTGTAAGGTCTTACTTGCCTGTATTCTGGGTCTTCTGTCTGCATTCACCTTCCGAACCTTGTACCTAATTTTCTTAGAGAAAAGTCTTGTCCTTCTCTTCTCCCTGTATCTCAGCACGCTGGCCTCTCTGAGCCCCCCATTCTCTTCCCCCTGCCTCCACTCCGGAGACAAATCAATCTGTGCTAGCTTCGCCTGCCCAAAGACATCATGTTTAAGTCCTTATTTACCACAGACAATCACTTGTTTAATACTCATACAGAACTACTAGCCAACTGCAAGGGAACAAAAGGTCTACAAAGCAACAAGAATAGAACCCATAGAGATGACCAAGTTATAGCTTAATTGCCTGGCCAAATTAAATTCCAACAAGAGCTAAACAGCCCACGAAAGATTGGTTTTTGGCAAATCTGGTACTATTTCAGCTTTACATTATTGTTCCCATTTAACTCTTCTAAATTTTGGCTGCCTGTCAATATATCCGTTGTCCCTTGACCTTAGGTGCTATGGCAATAATGTGTGTACCGCTCATGTCTTTTGGAAAAATAAGAAAGGAGTGGAATGGTTCATTTGAGCAATTGATGACTGATTGTTAGTTTCATTTTCCGGAGTAGTTTTACTAGCTAGAGGTGAGGTTGGAATGAAGAAGAAGAGACTTACAATGGCCTCCGATGACTCTGGCGAGAAATCGTTCGAGTACGGCGACCCGTCCGACCAGGCATCCAAAACCTTGTCGTAACTCAGCTTCAGGCACAACCGCCCCACCTTCTGGCCCTCGGACCCAGACGGCGAAGGCGAAGCCATAGTAGCAGTAGTAGTAGTCTCCCTCCCTTTGGCAACTTTCTCCTCTCGTCCTCCATCCAGCTTCTTCTTTTTCTTATTCTTCTCCGGGGTAGATTTGTCTTTGGGCTTGACAATGTTCTGGACCTCCACGGTCGGAACTCTCCACCAGTCGCCGTCGTCCGTCGCCCGCCTCAGGGCTACCACAGTCTTCATCCCAAACCCAAAATCGAATCTTCCGCCGAGGCCCAGACCCATTAGACTCCCGTAGTAGCCATGGACCAACGCCTCCTTGCTGCTGCCGAATGACTCGTTGGCAGAGGAATCGCTGGCCACGCTCAAACTGCCCATGATGCTGTCGATTCCCCCTTCCACCTCTTCATCCAGAATCGACTCGGCGTCGAAATCATAGTCCTCATCGTACCCGCCACTGAGCTGGCTGGGTGGACTCAGCACCAAATCGTGCTCACTTGGGCTTCGGCTCTGCTCGCAGGGCGATTTCTCAAAGTAGTCCACCGCCAATTTGGGCTCAATTCGAGAGAGAGTCTTCTCCGGCACCACCACCGGCTGGTAGAGAAGGAATGCGGCATTGTCGAGGGCGGGGAAAGGGGGCAACAAGTCGGGCGACTCGTCAAATGAGTCATTGCAGGACTTAGTGTGCTTGCAGAGCTTCCGGAGGTTTTTGGCGGAGAAGATGTTGGGGTAGATGGTGGAGAGCAGGGCGGCAGCCTCGGTGTATGTTTGGTTGGGGCGCTTGCGGGGCGTCCGGGGCTTCCGAGTGGAGATGGCGAGAGGGGAATTGCTGGACTCAGAGAGGGTGGAGGAAGGGGAGGAGGAGTGGGAGGAGCGGGTGGAGGAGGTGGACGGCGACTTGACAATGTCGAGGTCTAGACTGTAAGTCCTCGCCCCTCCACTCAGACATGAAGACATTTCTGACTGTAGATTAGAGATGAAAGCTCCGGAGCTTTTAGTGAAGAAAGAGACCCAGACTGCAATTAAGCGACATAACACAGGAAATGAAACCGAGACTGAATCAAATGCCAGAATTGGGAAGTCACCATTTCCTATTTTTTGCTATTGTCGAAGGAAACAAAGCTAGAGAAAGAAAGATGAAAGGCAACCGCATTGACAAGACACCAAAATTTGCGAAAACCCTGAACCTCCTTCTCTAGTACTACTACTTGGCTGCCAACCAAACTACCAAGCTCTGTACGACTGTACCTCGGAGAGCAGGAAAAGTGGAAAACTGATGACTGAAAAAACAGAGTCGCCATAAATGCCCATATCTATTAAAACAGATAGGGGATTCACGACGGCCAAATTCTTGACATACAAATTGTGAGTTTCTTCTGAAACCCGCAAAGGAACTGAAAGAAGGGGAGGGTGGTGGGTTACTGGTTCCTGTGTTGCCAAATTGGGAATGAAACAGCGGAGAAGACCCAGACTATAAAGAAGAAGTGAAGAAGGAGTCCTCTGTTTCTACCCAGCAGAGCTCTCTCTCTCTCTCTCTCTCATGCGTGGGGGATTAGATGAACACGGGCTCGACTGAAATCTGAAGAAATTCAGAGAGATTTTGTCGACGGATTCAAGAAGAGTCGAGCCGCTGACAAGATACAGGAGATGCGACAAAGCTCGCACCCATCGCCTCTGGACCACCCACCTGATTTTACCGTGCCCGGCTCCCCCTTGCTTACCATTTTGAATATGTGAATTTCCCCTGTCACCCTTTTCCGCAATCCCAAAAGGTTGCACTAATCATGTAAATAGTTGAATTATTGAGGGTATAGCGGTATTTGGATCCATTTTGGCAGCTTTATTACTTGCTTGGATTCACATTCACCTTGCAAAGTCTTGCTTATCTGCTGACGGGGCGCTTTGTGATTGGGCGCTGCTGATTTTATTGCCAGCGCGGCGGGCGCTTTGTTGGTTGGCGGGCTTTCACGTGTACCTAGGAACTCTTGATTTTATAGTTTGGTTTATTACCTTGTGTGGCAAAAGATGAAAAGCTTTGGGAGGATCATGAAAATGGTTGCAATGATTTGGAACACTTTTGGATGCGTTTCATGTGTGGATAAAGAGCGGCCTACGTTCTTGCTCTGGACATCGGTCGCTTATGATGAGGTTATTTGCATTTGTTTGTCTTGTTTTCATTAGGGGGTTTGGGGCTTTGGGGATTCAAATGGATGGTGAGAATGGTGTTTTGAGATTTTTCCTGAAAATATCTTATCAGTATATATGTCATTGTAGTATCTACTGAATATATTTACCTTTGCTAGATTGTGTTGAAGGAACATGTCAGATGTGTGGTGTCACTTGTCCTTTGTAAACAAGTGCACCTCCACAAGTTGTTTGGTCATGCCAAATTGAAAATAAAGTTTTTTGGTCACGAGAGTGGAGCTATTTCAAAACTTCGATTTTGTTTCAATAACAAATTCCAATGACCATGTTTGAGAGAATTTTTTCTCTAGAGGTGTTGTGCCGCATGAAGAAAGCAATTTAGGCAAGATTATTAGGTTCAACTAACAAGAACAAAAGAAAATGTCACAGGCTAAGAGAACCCAAAATGTAATTTTAATGCTCTCCTCATGGAAAATGTGCTGCTTGTTTATTGATTTGTTGAACTTCTCCACTGTGTGATTCATGTTTTTGTTTACCAGCTTCTTTTTCATTTACTTAACTAGATTTTATAATGCATGTTTCACCAGAATTTTGGACTGGATTGCATGTAAGAGGGTTTTAAATAATTTCTTCCACCCAAGACAGTAGGGTCTGATAGAAGTCTGGAATTAGTGTAGAGATAAAGATGTCTTGAGAATTATAAAGCAAGAGTATAGATCTCAGCCACACATTTGTGGAGCCCTAATTTTCAAACGGAAGGCCCATGCCTTGTCTTCTGCACTGGGGTGACTTGGAAGAATTCTAGCCTTTTCATCTGGATAAACCCAAGTTCTTGCATATGACCTTCCCCCCCTCCCTACCTCTGTTCTCTTCTCACCATGAAAGTGATTTACGAAAGTTTCATGTAACTTCATTTACCGGGGCTTTCTACCAACCTTTTTCTCTGTGTCCTGAAAAGGTAGGTACTCAATAATTCCGACTTTTGCTCTGACCAAAGACAAGGACATGTAGCCCTCGGAGATTCTGAAGGGACCAGAGTCCAGACCCTAGAGTGCTATACTGCACCATAACACCCCTTTTAAGGTTTGGTGTGGCGAACATGCAACGAACCAATGCCATGCTTTGCAGAGATCAAGTTCCACAACCTGACTCATCAAAGAGAGCACTAGGCAACAAAATTTGGGCTGGATGTGAACTCATATGTGTGAGCCAGGAAGGAGTGGAACTGAAATTGGCCCACACATCTTGATTATGGGTGTCTGTCACTTGATAGGTTGATAATGGGGTATGCCTGGCTCATTCCCTGTGTCATCATGGCGTCAAATGCTCAAGTTCTCCTTATCCTTATATATCAATCATGTCAAGACACAAGAGTAAGATTTTGGATAAGCTTTGATGTAGATACCTTCTGTGCCCAAATCTTGAATCAGAGCAACATTCAGTTCAGTAGTCTCAGCCCAACAAAGATATGAGCCATTTTTCAAAGGGAAAGGCACAAATGAGTACTCAATACAGACTTTGCCATCCTCATCCAGATTTCAATTGGGTGCTTGTTACTTCACCACGTCATATCATGGCACAAAGTTTATAGGTGAATCAAACTCAACGTCAATTCGTCTCATAATCTGATTGAGCACGCTTTGTCATGTAATGTATTAAACCTTAGGCTACAAAGCATGCGACGTATCACATACTTCCGAGTTCCTACTCGAAATCCCTTTCCATAAGACTGGTTGTGTCACGAAGAAAAAGGACCCGAGTGGCCGAGCTACAAAGTCACCAACTGGATGCAGAACATAATGATCTCCTGGGTGATGCAGCCCAAATCGTCGAACACAGTAGACACAATCTCACAGCAAGGGGTTGTGTTGAATTTCACCAAAACATATTACAATGTGCTATGCAAGTAATGAAAAATGAACAAAAGAAACAAAGAGAGAAACCTGAATCCACAGGTGATAGAAAAGAAGCTGGAATCCACCAGCAGATGAGGAATCCACCCCAAGTAGAGCTCCGAATATTCAAGAACAGAGAAAATTCAAAATCCAAACCTGGCCTAAGAGACTGGCGCATAGGCCTTTTATACAGACAAGATTTTCACAATTACTTAGATGCCCTCGACTACACAACTAACCACTATTAACTACTATGACCCTCTTTGTCTTTTCACTTTATTTTCAGCAATCAGCTACTCTGTTTTCAAACAATACGATACTATGTTTCTGTTATGACAAAACGGTTACTTCGACTCCATCATTTACTCCTCCCCTGAAAAATCAGCTTGTCCTCAAGCTTTAGAACATATGAAACTGCATATAGAAAAATCCATTTCCTGGACCTTTTGTGGGGTTGCTATTGAACTCAGAAATTGCAGCTTCCATAGTTGATTTGTGAGTCTTAGCCTTCTTAAAATAGAATTAGCATCAACAGCAGAGGCACAGAGCAGTACTTCAAGATATATCCTCTTTAGTTGTGCCCTATCAAGCTCTAAAAGTGGTTGACAAACATGGATAAAACCATATATTGAAGCCCGGTAGGAACTAAAAAAAAAAATCGTTGAAAGCAATTCTCTTGCCCAGTGGCTGAAACCAATGCAATACTTCAAGGGTTTGTCTTCCTGACTTGTTCGCAGTATGCAAGAAGAAGACAGTAACTTTCCTCAAAAGTACCATGGACCGCAGTCATACTTCTCTCTTTCCCATGCCAAACCTGCATGTAGTTAATAACAACTCCACATTGTGGATGAATGTCTTCCAATATTTGTTGCGGTTTATATTGTGGATCAACCCTGAGACAAGCCTCAACAGATCGGGCAATCCAACCTACATAAGCTTGCTGATGATGAAGATCGCGAGTACGTTCACATGTATGCTCTCCATGCAAAGTCCTTATTGAAAAGGTTGGTACACCAGGGCACTTAACCACTATGACTCCTATCAGATTTCACAATTCGAAAATCAAAGTACAGAGCAATTGCAGTCTCCTTAAGGATCCTTCTGCATGTTTTCAAATCAAGAAACTCTTGCCCAATTACTAAAAGATGGTCTAGTGTAACCAATGACTGATTAGGGACTGTTAAAGAATTAACTGCAGACACATACACTACAGAATGGTCCTCCATATGGTCCAAAAATTAAATTCCTTCATATTTACTCATTTAATTGCTGCAACAAAACCATTCATGCCATAACTGCAGCAAACACCATGCCCAGGTAGTAATTGAGCAGCACTAAAAGCAAACTCTGTGGCAATTGTTCTAGAGAGTCCAATTACGCTTCCAGGACTTGTTTTCCACTTTCACTGCAGTTATTCTATATGCCTTCAAACGGTCAAAATGATGAATCCACAAAAACAGCAAAAACCTCCATCAGGCTATTCACAGCAAAGCCAGAAAACTGTGCCTGATCACCAATCTTGAAACAACTATTCACAACAATGTTTAGTGGCAACAAACTCAAACTCTCAATGGTGAGACATAAAGAGGAAATGATTGGAAAACTTGAAACTCCACTTGTAATCTACATAATAGATTCTGAGAAGTTCAAGAACTATATCTATCCATTTAGCTAATAGAGTTTGTGCATGTTTTAAGTCTTCAGAAGATATGAAAGTAAATTGCATGTACTTTGGTTAGAGCTGACAGAGGAAACAAACTGAAAAATGAACTGATTCTTCCACTTGATTCCTCCTGGATCAAATGGAAAGTCACACACTGAAACCTTTAGGAAAATGCGCAAGCTCTCAGTTCCATAACAAAATAAGATTTCAACTGTAGTTGAAACTAATGGGTGATTCTGAAACGAAGTCAACAGATGAAAATCTGGAACTTGTTTCATAAAAATATCTTGTTTAACACCCAAGTGGCACTTCTTGTCTTCTCGGTTTGATTCCATAAAATCAGAGCGGCATATCATCTCTGTTCTTGATTCAACAAGTCCAACTTCATTTTTTCCAGTAAATTTGAAGACCCAGCAACTAATAAATTCCGACTTCCTAGAAGCTCCTTTTCTGATGTTACAAAATTCCGACTTCCTAGAAGGTCCTTTTCTGATGTTACAAATTCTGAATGCAAATCATCCTTCCCAGTTTCATCACATGAATCTTGCTCAGCAATTTGTCAAAGCATTGCAGATGTGTTCAACTGAGTCTGGTCATAGACTAATGGAGAGAAATGCTTAATCAAGGAATCAACTCCATCACCTTCAAGCTCTGAATTGAATGGAACTAATTCAATTGCTACCATTCCTCCTCTTAGATCCACAATTTTAGGAGTTGATTTTTCTTGCTTTGCTTCTTGCGTCTGTATCAAAATGCTTTTGAGTTCCAATTGTTTTTGCTCTTCAAGTTGCAATTCAGCTTGCACAGCTAATGCTATTGTATGTTCAAGAGTATAAACTTGTTGAAAGGAAATAACCTCTTGAATGCTTACATGTAAACCATCAATGAATTGATAAACCAAATTTGTATCATTTTCCATCTTTCCATGTCGATTTAACAGCCTTTGGAACTCTTTGACATATTGACAAACACCTTGAGTACACTGCCTGCAGTTCTGAAATTGTTGAACAACATAGCTTACTGTAAGATAGTTTTCTCACAGTAATCGCTTCATCCTGCGCCAACTAGAAATATGGTGTTTTCCTTGATGCATACGGCTGATTTGAATTTGCTTCCACCAATTCAACACTCGTCCATTCAACCAATGAGTAGCTAAATCTACATGTATACTTTCAGGAACTTGCATGTATTTGAAATACCAATCTACAATAGCCATCCAATCCAAAAGATCTTCTACATTTCTCCCATAATAATATGGTATTTCTGTCTTCCTACCTTGATTTCCTCCAAATTCCCTTAGTTCTTCATCACTAGAACTATTCTTTGTTGTAGTCTGCCTAGAAGAATTGGGAACATTTCGTCGAGCACATTCCGCATTTCTCGGATCTCGGCCCGAATTTTGCGGGGCATATTGATTCACTTTCAGTTGCTGTAGCTGTAACAATATCTGCTGCATTATTTGCAAAATTTGCTGCTGAGTTCTATGATCTTCGTTAGGACCTCCGATTGCCATGGAAGACAACCAGTCTGAGCTCTGATACCAAATGATGCAGCCCAAATCGTCGAACACAGTAGACACAATCTCACAGTAAGGGGTTGTGTTAAATTTCACCAAAACAGATTACAATGTGCTATGCAAGTAATGAAAAACGAACAAAAGAAACAAAGAGAGAAACCTGAATCCACAGGTGATAGAAAAGAAGCTGGAATCCACCAGCAGATGAGGAATCCACCCCAAGCAGAGCTCCGAATATTCAGGAACAGAGAAAATCCAAAATCCAAAGCTGGCCTAAGAGATTGGCTCGTAGGCCTTTTATACAGACAAGATTTTCACAATTACTTAGATGCCCTCGACTACACAACTAACCACTATTAACTACTATGACCCTCTTTGTCTTTTCACTTTATTTTCAGCAATCAGCTACTCTGTTTTCAAACAATACGATACTATGTTTCTGTTATGACAAAACGGTTACTTCGACTCCATCACTGGGCCTAAAGGGCCTAGAAAAACTTGGTCCATCGAAGGACAGCAGGAGCTAAACGCTGGTTGTGGGCTTAAGGCTAGCCAGGTATATTTCAAATAGCCATAATAATGTAATGCAAAACAATCATCCTCTCCAGAAGTAAAAAAAAGTGCAAGTGCCCCATTACCACCAGATCTGGTTCTGTCCGTTTCACTCGAAACAACCTGGTTTCCTTCCTTCGGACTATTCAGAAAATCCACTAAAGCCCCCACAAGGAGGCCACCTCCATCATCTGTTTTCTTTTCCAAAACAATTACGTAGTACAACTCCTCTTATAAAATACGCTTCGCTTTGGGAGCATCATTTGCAACTCTGTAGACAATGTCATCAGGTCATTTGCTCGGTTCCTTATGGTATGGCAACTTGATCTACCTTATTAAGTTTACATGACACATAGTTTTCCATCTTCTAATATACTTAACTTATTATGATAAAAAATGCTAATTATTCAAATATGTTGGCAAATGATTTTAAAAACAGTTGAAAACTGCTCACTGAATCTGTACACCAAACCATGCACGGTTTTATTGGACTTTGATTTGGTGCCTAACAAAAACAGGAGTGTATGTATTTGCTGTAGCATTATCATTTTCCTATTTTTTCCAGACAACAAACGCGGTTGGTAGTAGACTTGTGTAGAATACTACAACTTCTTACTCCCACCGTTCAACATTAATAGTCTGATTTGTTTTTCCAAAATGAAGTTTTAAGAAAAAATGGGGCTATTTAAGTGAGATGGAGTAATAATTACGAAAGTATTTGCGTTGGTAGCAACTTTATAATTATAGTGGTATTTGAGGTGGAACGTTAACCTTCACAATTCAAACAGTTCGATTGGCGCTTGACCCCATCTGTCCACCAAAATAAATAATATTGGGCCTACAATGGTTTTGTAACCATCACCTGCTCCTGTCTCTCATTGTTTGTCAATCGTCCGAAACATATGCTATTTATTGTTTCAATGTCAACCCAACCATTTGGAATTTTGAACTATAGTTTTTTTTTGTCCCCTCCAACCAGATTTAGATGTCCAAGACCACTTGAAAGCCATGTTCCAAACTGCTCTGTGAAAGAAATGAAACAAAATATATTAAGCTCTAGACCTTTCATGATTTCTCCATGAGAAGCAACAAGGCTCTAATTTAGTTCTGAATTATGGACTGGACATGGTTGATGCTGTAATACATTTACTTTTAAAATTTTCAATTCGGTCCCAATATACATAAGAGTGTATTATTGTGCTCTTTTGGCATCCAGTATTATCTAAGCTTGTGATTAATGTGAATTTGTTAGTACAGTGGGATTCAGACTCCGTACCATCCACAGTACCACGGTGGCAACAAAATTAAGTTGTCATATGTATGCTTCTGATTGAAGTAAACAATCATAAGCAGGCATGTGATAATGCAATCATAATTTATATTGTATGATCTTTGTTTCTTTTTTCTTTTAAGCTAAATTTTTTACTTTGAAATGTTACATTGGAATTAAAATAATTTTTTGTCAACACAATCATGCGTATACTTGGCAGTTGGTGTAATAAGCATAACAAAATGTAAAACATTTCGTACATGGAATCAATGATTCGGACTGAGTGGAAATGTAGTTAGAGGTTTAGGCTACTTTTAGTAGTAGTTAAGTACATCAGATGCCTATAACATTTAGCTAATCCTCAAACTCAACCTCTTTGATCAGTCACTGCTTCTTTACCTCCAAGACAATCATCCTTGTATATCCTCCATACTAATGCTACTCATCCAACATGAGCAATAAATATTATAAAAAAACATGAACAAAAAACGAGTACCAGTGTACCACACCCTCAAGAAACAGAGGTACCAGTCTAATTTATGGCCACCGTTTATTAGACTTCTCTAGTATTGTTGGAAGGCACTTGACAGGCTTCTGATCACTTCAGGTGATATTTCTGCTTGGTAATGAAAACTTTGCCCAATTGATCGTATGCTGAACATAGAACTATATCTGCTCTGTAGTATCTGATGGGATACTATGGTAGATAAGGTTGGAAATGAGTTGTACATATATCAGAAATGGGAATATTTGTTGACGTGCATATAGTAGCATTCCTTTCATCATGTCTTTTCTTGGGTATAGAAAACCCTCTGCTAAGCAATGCGAAAGGAAGTTGGAAAAGGTCCCTGAACTTTAAGCATTACTGTAGATGCTTCTTTCCAAGGAAGTCTTTTGGGTAGACGTCAGATGGAGTCTGGAACTTATACTTTCCCATAAAAGTCATCAATGTTTTCCCAATTAGTATGGAAAAAAGTGAATTTCTGGCCATATACTAGTATCCGAGTCTATCCAACCCTACTTACAGTGTTACACCATTAAATCTTCAGATGGAAACCCTGCAACTGTAGTTTCACATGGGAGTAGGAAGCATGTCCATGTATATTAAAGGAGCAAAGACACAATAACGTGGAAGTGTCTCAAAACATGGAAGGCGACGGAAGCTCTTCCAGGTGTGTGTCGTCCTCAACTTCAAACAAAGATGTGAGGTTCTTGACTAGTTCACGTCAATCCATATATGCAAATGAAAGAGAAAAAAATGTCATAAAAGTTTTCTCAGGCGGCTTCAATTTCAAATGAGTTGTTCTCAGGCCAAGCTCTCAACTAGTTCAGGTCTTTCTGCATATCCCACTTGAGATCATTGGGGCTATGGCAGACACCTTGTAGAGGGGGAAAGGCTCACCATTGAATGGCTAAGTTCCTGTTTCGATACAATTAATCTCGTTGGGCTAGAATGTCAAATTTAGCAATATCAATTCTTCTCAAATCTTAAAAGAATCAGAGTTTTGTCTGGTAACGAATTTGGAGCAATTCTAATTAGGCAAAGCCCCAGGTAAAAAATAGGACCATAGTCCCAAAGATTCCAAAAACTTGGCAGTATTATATTTGCAGCCTAATTTTAGATTGACGCAAAATTTCACTACCAAACCATACTTTGGGTGAATCTACTTAATATTTTTGAAAATCTAAAGTTGGATTTTGTATCCAAACAACCCCTAAAGCTATCAAGCTGGAGTTACCATTTTCAAGCTGCCCATCCTTTTTTTTTTTGCTACTTCAAGCTGTCCATCTTGAGGGCTTGCACATGTGATCAAGTTGAGCTCCAACTCACAGCAAACTCAGCCAGCTTATGACGTTAGAAAACAATCGATAAACTACAATGTAGACAAGCTGAAATTATACTTGCTTTGTATGCAATTAACTTCTTAAACATGTGATCAAGACAAAAACAGGCAAAAATGCAAAAAAAGAAAAGTGACCCAAGTATCCAATTAAGGTAAACAATTTGTTGGAAAAAAAGGTAAACAATCTTGGTATAAAGGCAACAACTGTCTCTTGAGTGGGGATCACACTATACTAAACTCCCACTAATCTGGCATTAAAACTGGATAATTAGAGTGGGCTGCCATTTCCCCGACAAGACTCGGGTAAGACATCGGTATCCCGGTGGGGCCCACGTAGCGGAGGTGGTCGAGGCAAGCCCAAATAGAAAGTAGAACACACAAAACACAGAAAAAAGGCAAGTCCCCGCTCGAATTACCAAGAGTACCCCTGCACGAGTTACACGTACATTTCACCTACAGCTCGAGCACTGAGATACATACGCCCTCAAGTCAGCCAAAATTACCAAGTGTACCACCAGACAGACCTGCAAAGGCTTAGCAGTCCCGTAGGTACTTGGTCTGTCTCTGCCCTCTTCCTAGCCTGCCCTGATAACGACCAGCTAGCTCCCCTCATGCACCAGGTCTAAGCCCCAGGTGACAAAACTCCAGAGAGTGGGTCACCGCTCATCCTACATACACATCGTAAATACTCCCAACGCGGAGGCCATTTTGGTCAATTCGTAACCACCGGATGGACCACTTAGGACGTTGTCCCTTCACCTGCACCCCCAACAAAATCACCCATCAGGGGCACTTTCGTCACGTAACAAAAGATTAATTAATTTTAATATGTTTCTCGTTTTCCGAGCTTTCTGGGGGAGAGCAGGGCCAGGGGCAGCCATGGAGGAGATCAGGGTCGGAGCCGCAGCTTTGGGCCTCCTCAGTCGTCTTCTCGTGCTTGATCAGCCACTCTCGTAGGCGTACGGATTGCAAGGTTGGTGCTTGGAAGGTGGTTAGCCATTTCCGTGCTTTCTCTCAACTGAAATTTTAGTGCTTTCTTCTGGCCGGGATTTGGGCTGGGATGAGGCGGGGTTCGTGTGAGATCCTTTTCCGTTTGGACTTCAACTTTTGGGGAAATGCCAATGTGGGTCGGTTTTGCTTCTGGATTTCGGTTTCCTGCGAATCTTAAAATGGTTAGCTTTACTAGTGTCTGCTTGGGCAAGGGTGATGTGAAGTTTGCTTGTCTTTTTTGGTTAACTTTCTTGTGGTATGTGCTTTTCCGCTGCTCGTTTAAGCACTGGAGTTTGGTTTTTTGATTGATTTTTTTTCGTTTCATTCTGTTTTTTTGTTACTTGGATTTTGGTGAATGATTGAGATCTTGCCTATTTGGAAGTTGGATAAGGGGGCTTAGTTGGCTTTCTGAAGGGAGCTTTGACTTCTGATTGTTTGGGTTTTGAATTTTGAATCTGAAGTTGGCAGGCAGATTTTACAAAGAGACGCAAGTTGAGGGCTTTTGTATATGCTTTAGGGATTTCGGATATAAAGTAGGAACTTACATTCTCGCTTACAAGTTTGAACATATGTTTAGATTTTGAGAGTTGTGATTCTATAAATCGCCTCCTGATTTTATTGTCCTTGGTATTGACCTCCAAATGTGGACACAATTTATTGAGAAATCTGATCTGCATTCAGCTCTTGATGTTGGCAGTAGTAGAATTCATACATCTTGAAAAATCTAGTGCATTGTCATGTGAAATTGTATGGGAAAAGCGTGGTGCTTTATGTTTTGTCACCAGATGCCAAATGCTCTTATAATGTGCTTTACCTGCGAATTTGTAATTCCGTGCTCTCTGTGTTTTCAGACTAGGTGCATATCCTCATTACTGCTGGTACTATAGTTATCTGGATTCCTGAAAATCGGAAACATATTCTTGTTATTTGCTTAACGGGTGAACTAACTCACCTTTTTACATCATCAAATTAGATTTTCAGACCATGTATACTCTTTCGTTGGAGAGATGGTAACGTTTTGTTTGATACTCCCTCCGTCCGGAATTATTATCACCATAAGGTTTTTCAAAATATCTAATTAGTTCATTTTGAAAAACCTTATGGTAATAATAATTCCAGACGGAGGGAGTATATTTCATCAAATGGACATGATATCCAAGACTAGCCATGCGGCTGAAGGTATCTAACTTCCTTGGCCAAACAATTTGTGAACATTGTTTCGAGTCGGGCTTTTTAAACCAACCTCTGAGTTCAGCATTGTGGAACTCATATTTGTTATGAAAGTTGCCACTGTAAGGCAGGTGAATCATTGGCTATTACCAAATGTGCCTCATGAATTTAAACCTGAAGCTTGTGGTGATCTTTTCTGGTATTTTGTTTTCTTGTCCTCTACATTATATCTTGTCACTTCATGAAGAAAAAATTTCCTATGTTCTGTATATTGTAGAAATGTTTGTCAGACCTCTACGTTCATGCCATGAGGCTGATGCCTTATTGTTGCCATTAGCCTCTTCCTGATACCAGATCTGAGTTTCACTGACTTTGTAGTTCCTTTGAATGAGGATTTAGAAATGAAATTTTTGTCATAGCAGTTTGGTGTTGTCTCAATTCTTCCACATCACTCCAGTCTCTAATTCATTTTCTCTGGTTATGTATGTCCTCTCTTTGAAAGTATTGATCATTCTTTTCTGGCATCTAGTGCAATTACAAAAAAATTAGGTGTTTGCAGGGCTTTTGAATATGCTACTGCTGTAACCCTATAACTGTCTTTTTGTGGGTTACAACCGATCTAGCTTACTGGCTATAAGTTTCTTTACAGTTTTTAGTTTCTTTATTGCGAACAATTGTTGAACAAGGACAAATTTTTTCTATCCATTTTTTCTAGCAATATGCTAGATATATCTTTTAAGATTCTTGTGTTCCTGGTTTCCAGATATTGTGCCAGTATATCCCATGCCTCTTCAAGTGCTTTACTGCTGATTCCTGACATGCCAAGTCTTGGAATTGAAGATCCGTCTTCATGAGAATCTAGAATTTTTCATCGAACTTGTAGTAATCAGACTGTTGTGCTTTCCCTACAAAAAAAAGGTGATGGGTTCACGGTACACATCTCATCAGCTGAGCAATGGCCTCTATGTCTCAGGCAGACCTGAACAGCCTAAGGAAAGGCCTCCTACCATGAGCTCAACCGCTGTGCCATACACTGGAGGAGATATCAAGAAATCTGGAGAGCTCGGGAAAATGTTTGATATTCCCGTAGATGGCTCGAAGTCAAGAAAGTCTGGACCTATACCTGGTGCTCCATCCAGGACTGGCTCATTCGGGGGAGCTGCTTCCAACTCTGGTCCTATTAACTCTGCTGCCCGCTCTAGTTATTCTACTTCCGGACCTGTCTCATCTGGAGCAGTTCCTGGTTCTGGTTCGATGGTTACTGGTGGTTCAAATAGGCAGAGGTCCAATTCAGGCCCGCTCAACAGAAATGGTGATGCAGTTAAGAAATCTTCTGGTCCTCAATCCGGAGGGGTCACTCCTGTTGTTCGCCAGAATTCAGGTCCTTTAGCACCCATGCTGCCCACAACTGGACTCATTACATCTGGACCGATCTCTTCAGGACCACTTAATTCGTCCGGAGCCCCACGAAAGGTTTCAGGTCAGTTGGACTCCCTTGGGTCCATGAAGCTACACAGCTCTTCAGTTGTTCACAACCAAGCTGTCACTAAACTGAGTCAGGAGGATGACAATAACTTCAAACGAAGCTTCCCTAAGTTAATATTCTGGTCTGTGATATTGCTGTTTGTAATGGGATTTATCGCGGGTGGGTTTATACAGGCGGCTGTACACAATCCCATTCTTCTAATTGTAGTTGCAGTACTGTTTGGTGCTGTGGCTGCTGTTTTCACATGGAATACTTGTTGCACTAGGAGAGCTGTCACAGGCTTTATCGCCGGCTATCCGGATGCTGAGTTAAGAACTGCAAAAGATGGACAGTATGTCAAAGTCTCTGGGGTATGTGTCCTTTGTCTTGCTATGTATACTATCTGGAACTTGGTCAAACTTTGTTTACACACTGTACATTGTAGACAGGCTCCAGCCTCCAAGTGACAAATAGAATGCTTATTTACTCAAACTAAATCTAGCAATCATAGAAACATTTTACATTGACCCATGCTTTCGTAACTTTAGTTTGGTGATTCCAGATATTTATTCCCAAATAGAAGCAGCTTACAGGACTGTTATCATCCTGAATTGTGTACTTTGCAGTGTTTAATGTATTTGATTTGGCTTATTTTCAGGTTGTTACATGTGGAAATGTGCCACTTGAATCATCCTTCCAAAAAGTTCCCCGATGCGTGTACACTTCCACGAGTTTGTTTGAGTATAGGGGATGGGATGCAAAAGCAGCTAATTCTAATCATTGGAGATTTTCATGGGGGATCAGATCTTTGGAGGTAGTTTTATTCTATTCTGTCATTTTTTATACCTAAAAGTACATACTTTATTTTTTTTCATTCAAATGATTATTCGCAATCATCAATTTGTACTTCTAATGTTCTGGTCAGCCCTTTCTAGCTTGTTACCACATAGGCAGTTGAGGGAGTAGTGTCTTCTTGTTATGTTGTAAAGCAGAAATAAAATGTCGTACATGTCTAACTCAAAGAATTTTCTGGCATTTCATGTTGCAGAGACATGTTGTTGATTTCTACATCTCTGACTTCCAGTCTGGATTACGTGCACTGGTAAAAACTGGTTATGGTGCTAGGGTAACTCCATATGTTGATGAGTCAGTAGTAGTTGACATTGATCATAAGAACCGAGATATGTCACCGGAGTTTGTTAGATGGCTGGCAGAAAGGAATCTATCAAGCGATGACCGCATCATGCGTTTGAAAGAAGGGTGGGTAATTTTGCCGGTAAACTAGAATCATGTGTTGGCAGGAGTGCTTTCCTGCAACTTTGCTTATAGTGGGCACTTAAAGTCTGCTGTTGTGGCTTCAGGTACATAAAGGAAGGGAGCACTGTGAGCGTAATGGGAGTCGTCCAAAGGAATGAGAATGTACTGATGATTGTTCCCCCTCCAGATCCTATTACCACAGGATGCCAGTGGGCTAAGTGTTTTTTGCCAACAAGCCTCGAGGGAATTGTCTTGAGATGCGAAGACGCTTCAAAAATTGATGTGATACCGGTGTAGATGGGCCCAAAAATAGGGATGGGAACTGCGAATCCGTTAGTCAGCTAGAGAAGGGGTTGGCATTTTGTTATTATTATTTTTTTTCAGAAGCTTCGGTTTGTATAGCTTTCTGTCCTTGCTTTTTACTGAAGTTTGAAAGCTTTTGTAACGAGGATGGGTTTGATTGTATTTATCCCGCCGGATGGGATTTTGGTTGTGTTTGAAAAAGGAAATCTGATAGGTTCAGGTCTATCTTCCTTTTTATGCAGCGTCTTGGCCCGGTGATTCTTTTCAATTAATAACAATGACATCTCATAGGGAGGAATGCCAAAAGATAAATTCTTTGTCTTCTTCTCTTCTTTTCTGCTGAACAGTGCATGTTATACTTGTTACTTTGAGTTACGGAATTGGAACAGAAATTGAATCTACACTCATTTACATTGATTCCTTTGAAAGTATGAATTTATTATCCATGGAATTGAATGGAACGGAATGCAATGGCCATGTGGTGGCTTCGAGTGTGGAGAACAAGTGAACAATGACTGCTGGAAGTGGAATTGGGCGGAATTAGCTGAATGTACTCACCAGGAGTTTTGGAAATTCCATGGAACGTGGGCTGAATGGACCATTTGGCGGAATTTTTCACTCATTAAAAATTCTGTATCCAAACATATTTCACAGAACGGGGTCAGAATTTGTGCAGAATTGGAGGAATCAAACCCTTAATTCTGTATCCAAACTTCGTACTTTGACATGAGTGCGATAGTGCATTTAGTACCATTGCGGCAATTGGGCCAAACCAGCCAGCACCGAGTCTGGCTGTGATGGCCGATGGGGGTGACCACCCTACCGGCTTTTGGAATATATATATATATATATATATGAGATCATTCTCATATAAGGAGTATGAGGCCAATCTTTATGGCCGTTGGATTCCGATCGGAGGGTAGATATTAAATCAATGGGTAGGTGAGTGTGTCACATCAAGGAGTGGGTGAGATCATTATGGCTATTTGTAGCCGTTAGATCAAGATCCAAAGGCTATGATTTAAAGTGGCCTCATATAAGCTATATGAGAGCGATCTCATTTAAACTTTTCCATATATATATAAGAAGAGTTTACATTAGATCGTTCTCATA
The DNA here is from genome assembly GCA_039654745.1 of Houttuynia cordata. NCBI lineage: Eukaryota > Viridiplantae > Streptophyta > Magnoliopsida > Piperales > Saururaceae > Houttuynia > Houttuynia cordata. The sequence goes on along the minus strand of CM077502.1, from coordinate 16,388,455 downwards.
TAAGGAGCATGAGGCCAATCTTTATTGCCGTTAGATTCCGATCGACGAGTAGATATCAAATCAATGGGTAGGTGAATGTGTCACATCAAAGAGTGGGTGACATCATTATGGATATTTGTAGCCGTCGGATCAAAATCCAACGGCTACGATTCAAAGTGGCCTCATATAAGCCATATGAGAGCAATATTATTTAAACTTTTCTCTCTCTCTCTCTCTCTCTCTCTCTCTCTCTATATATATATATATATATATATATATGAGATAGTACTCTAGAAGGATTGCACGTTACCCGTTAGTGTTGAATTGTACACAAATAGAACCTGAAATATAAATTGAAATCTATACGTTCGAGGCACATCGATTATATTGCTGAATTTGAAATAGATATTGCCACCCTCTCGTGCATGGGCTTTCTCTAGTAATTTATTCCCAATATACAACGGACCAGTTTGACAAGCAGTGCACTTTTTCTCGTCAAACTAAAAAAATAGAGAAAATAATTTGTTGCCTTTTTGAAAGAATAATCACCTATCAAGAAGAGGAGAAAAACCAAAAATAAATCGTGTTATATATATTCTATTCGTGTTTTTTCATTTTTACTTTATAGAAAGACTCAATTGGGGTCATTCTGTAAAGAAAGATCGCAATTTTTCCAAAAAAAATGGTAAAAACCCGCACGTAACCGCATAGGCGATCGATGGCTAACATAGGCGATTGATCGCCTCGGGTATATTTAGCGTTTTGCGAAAATCACAGTAGATACGATCGATCACTTTAAAGCCGATCGCTAGCGATCGATTGCGTTAATATATGCGATCGATCGGCTCCTAATTTCCACAAAATGATTAGCCATTTGATAAAAAATCAAAGGCTCTAAAGCGCCACAATGCGCCCACGCCACGTGCGCGCGTGTACCATTAGGTACACCAACATTTTGGAGAGAGTCTCCACAACCATAAGATACACATAGAGGAAGGTTCTTTCCTCATATATACGCTGTCAGAGTCGCGTGTGTTTCCTATATGGGACTATAGAAATCTCCCAATTAACATAGCATAATTAATTTAACATAAAATTATCATTAAATTACTACTAATCCGATTTCAATTACTCAATCAAATGTGGGCCTTAGATGGGCCCATCTAACATATTTGGCCCATCATTCCACAACAAAACCCCAACACCGGCACCTTGTCACGGCAGCCACCTGCCGTCACGCCGGACTACCGGAAGGCTCAAGCTCTTTTTTTTTTCTCTCTATGACAATGAGTGAGCCGAAAGACTCAAGCTTGGGGCTTGGGTTGGTGATACTTTTTTTTTTCAACATTTAAGGTTTTTACATGTTTACTAGAGAAATGGCTCCCTCTACCATGGAAAATCGTCTTGCCGATATATCGGTCTCGGTATTTTTTGAATAATTTTTTTTAAAAAAATTTTTTCAAATTTTTTTTTTGAAAAAAAAACTTTCATGTTTGTTTTCTATCCTAATATGCATTTTTATGCTTATTTTAAAATTTATTCTTTGTTTAAATTAATATAACTCATTTTAAAAATTAGATTGTAAAAATATATGATAAAAGCTAGTTTTTGACTACCGATATTTTTTTTACATAATATCTCCGATATTTCGTCTCTCTGGCTGACCAATATTTTATCGATATCCGATACGACAATCCATGCCCCCTATACGTGCAGCTTGCAGCGTAGTTGTAAATATTTTGGTAGTTTTCTTACTGACTGGACCTCAAGAGTTGCAGGGCACTCGCAAGTTGTGACCTTAGCCTTTTTGTTTGTGAAGTGAGAAACAGAGGGACTCCGAGGGCTGGCCAAGATGCCCCCATTGAACCTCTTCACCAACATTCCTGTAGACGCGGTCGTCTCTTCAGACATCCTCAAAGATGCCACCAAAGCTGTTTCCAAGATTATTAGGAAGATCGAACCTGTCAGTCATCCCCTCCCTCCCTCTCCCGCTTTCTTTCCTTTTCTTCGCTATCATGTCAACAAGTAGCATGTATCAGTAATTCAGGAAAAACATGCACAAGGAATTGGGTGGATTCTACCACATTCAATTAAAGAAAAATGTATATGTTGTTATATACCTTCTATTATGCTCAAGTTGATGTGCTTGTTTACTTACTGTTGAATTAATGGTTGGATTGTAGTATGTTATGATATTGCTGAATGGAGGGGTGCCAATTGCATTTTCTGGAACTGAAGAACCAGCTGCTTATGGAGAACTAATATCCATTGGTGGGTTGGGATCTAGCGTTAATGGGAAGCTGAGTTCGGCTATTGCTGATATACTTCAGACCAAGCTGTCAATAGATAGCTCTAGGTTTTATATCAAATTCTATGATGTCCAGGTAACCTAGTATACTGGATTTACTCCTGCTTTTTCTTCCATTTTTACTGTACTTTTTGGTTCACTGATGTAATTTCTATTACTATATACTTGCAAAATGTGCTCTTTTAACTAGAACAAAGTGATTATATACTCTACCCGTGCATGAGATGATATATCAGTTCAATACTCCGTGTAATAACGAACGAAGAAGACAATGGTCTGTATAGCATCCAGCTATTCCTTCCATCTATTCTGCTGAGGAAACATGTTCACATGACATGGGTTTTTTCGCATGTAGACGATATATGAAAGTGTCGGATGTGGACATGGTAGTGGAATGTCAAGTTGCTTTATTTGGAGGGGCATTCCCCATATCCAACACATGTAAAAGCTGTGAAATGTGGAACAACATTCAGTAAATGCGGGGGCAGTGTTCTGACTAATCGTCAATGTCGGGCCAAACCTGATATCATGTCATGGAGCAATGTTTAGCACGAATATCGTGTTATTTAGTGGATGTATGGAAGTTTTAATTTTGCATTTAGGAGAATTTGGAACAGTGTTCTTTGAGTTCATGAAATTAGTGAGTGGTTATTTGCTTTAAACTGGTGGGGCAGTCTTCATTTTAATGCTTCTTACTTTTTTCTTTCATAATCTTGTGCAGCGATCCTTCTTTGGCTTCAACGGCTCTACCTTTTGATGTTTTATTACCTGAAGAACGTTGCATCATTAGTAAATGTACAGTGTGCTGAGGTTACTCTATTGCTTGAACATAAAATCTTGCTCTCGGGTCAAGATGGATTCTATCTGCTGGTTGATTTATGTCAATGAAGCTTGTGCTCATTGAGGTCAATAACATGGTATCTTATGATGTAATGATCTCGTAGATTGCCTGTGCCTTGTCTAACTTCTCTTTGTACATCAAATGTCAAGCTTTATCTCATGTTAGATATAATTGTTGTTCTATCTACTCGTACTTTTGCTACCTTTGAAGAATATAATTCTATTTGCCCAAATTGCAAAATTTTTAAATATAGTTGTGGTTCTCACTGCGGCTATATGTGCGATTATGGTATGTGCTGCTCAGGTTTCCCCTTCTCTTTTCTTTTTTTGTAATTAAAGGCCCACATCTAGGCCAATACATTAACAAGCATAACATCCCATAACAGTGCAAACTGAATGATGCTAGGGAAACAATTTTGCCAAGTAGTTTTTACGGAGAAGAATTGAGGGAGCAATTGCATGTGCAACAACAGTATTTCCTTCTCTTCGAACAAAGCAGAACTGAACGTCATTAAGCTGCTGCAGAGTGGCGAAGGAATGGTCAAGCAAATGATCCAAGGGCGGGTAAAAAACTGGTTTTACAATTAAACTTATCCATGATTTCCTTGTTATCTCTTTCGATAATTATATTTTGCGAGTCAAGATCAATAGCCAACTCAATTGCCTTCAGAACGCCCCAAATTTCCACTTCAGAAACCTCCATCGCTTTGGCCCCTGACGGATGCAGCCCCTTCAACAACTCATTAATTCCAGAGAACCACTCCGGATACCAACGATTCTGGTTTAAATACTTAGAAATTTCCTTTGCCTTTTAAGTCCTAAATTTCTGAGCAGGACCATACGTTCCTATTATACATGTCCAACCAGTAAGAACCTACTGTGATACTGGGATGCTGATGCTCCCTTTTAATTAATTGATGATATTCTCAATGGCTCTGAACTTGTTAACATTCAAGAGTTCTTATGTAAGAAAATTTTGCTACCTGTTATGCAAGATATGTTCTCAACACTGAAAGAGAGTCATTTTTTTGCATGATAAACTTGGGTGTTTGAGTTTGTGCTCGTTTCGAAAATACAAGTGTAAACTACAGCTGTGCAATAAGCTTCATTTCAAATAAGAAATTAGCTTACATGTACATGATATACTGGACACATAAACGAAAGCATTCCGTCTACAAATGGGGCAGTAGCTCAACCACATACAGTTTCCCATCAAACCTCAATCCGGATGATTGTCCCGGCTGAACAACACCATCCACCATGCCACCAAACATATATACAAACCGCCCAGAGTGGTCTGCGCAAGCCCGGTGGAACGATCGTCGGTCCGGCCGACTCCCCTCCACATGCAACTTCGTCCACATTCTACCGGACAGCTTCCTCGAGTTCCATGCTTGGGATCTTGACTTCACTGCTGGAAAAACACTAGGATCTAACATCCAAAGATCATTTTTCCTGTGCCTCTGTGAGTCCTCCCCTCCATATATCAAAACTTGGCCCCCTACTACCAAGGTGGCTGAGTGACCCACCCGGGGCTGCGGCATTCTGCCCTTGGGCACGGCTGTGGTGCCGCCACCCTCCACATGCACCCACTCTGGCCCATGGCCTCCCATGTCTAACAGCCAAATGTCATTCAACACATCGTACCCAGACCCCCTCCCACCAAATAGGATCATGAGGGTCCCGCCGATCCAAGTCAATGTGTGGCCCGACCTCGGTGGAGGAGAGTAGAATGTTCGAATCTCATGCCATGTCGCGGCCCCATCTGTGAGATCCAACAGCCAAGTGTCACTTAGTCGGAGGCCGTCGAGGCCTATCCCCCCGTGGATCACCATCCAATTGTTGCCCACATAGCATCCGGCATGGGCCCCGCGAGGGGGCGGTGCTGTGGGGCCGACATTCAGTTGGGTCCACCTGAACTGAGGACTGGCAGTGGGGTCGTGCAGTACCTGGCCAACCCATGTGTCGTTCTGCCTGATGCCATTGTCATTGATGCCACCAAAGAGCATGATCTTGTCACCGGCGACGGTGGTGCTCTGTCCGAAGCGGCCGGTGGGGATGCCTGAGTTGGTCTGCCTCCACCTCCCGAGTCTGAGACGGAAGCCACTTCCGGCGGGGGCCACCCATGTGTCGTCTAGATGACGACCTACAAGAGGAATATGATTAGCTTACCATCCACACTTTTAAGAGCTTTAGATTAGTGATGCCTTCCCCACAAGACACAGGAATATGAACTGGATTGTGCATGACACACGCTTGCCCATACCAAATGGAATATCTTTGGTAAGAAAAGAAGCGGTTCAAATACTCGTGGCCCTGCTCATACTTCTGTACAAATTTTGGGGAAAATAAAAAGTAGTTGTGTTGAAGCGCAGAAACTTCTCAATGTTAAGTTTGACAAGTATTTTTTAGAAGATTCACCTCATAGGAATTTTTCTAATCGAGCTTATGTTTTCCTAGTATGTCATTTCTAGCTTTATATGTGCAGAATGATTAGAGTTTAAAATTTAAACTTAGTTCTATTAACTCCATTTGGGGACTTTATTTCTTAACATTAAGTCATGTCATATGCACACTAATACTCACTAATTGACTTCATCTTGCTTAGAAATTATGTACAATATAGATATATAATATGATAAATTATAAATTTTTAATCATGGTACTTTGCCTAATTCCAATTAACATTTTTTGGTATTTTTGAAATTTAAATAATCTTGACTCAATTGACTCAGATTTTACTCAACTTAATTATTATTGGAGTTAAGTCTGACCCTTAAGTTTAAAACATTGAGTTTAAAAGAGGACACTGTACGGAGTCTGAAATCGGATATCTAATCGAGCTTAATCAATAATTGTAATGAATTATAGTTATAGAAGCCTAAGCACAATCTAGTGCAATCAAGAACTATATATTACAACATAGTGGTCACATGTCTCAATGGAGTTTAAGCAGTTGATGTGAGATTTTTTAGAAGCAAAAATTTGATACTAAAAACTGGAATGACAAATATTAAATAGATTGTTAATTATTGACTTCTAGTCCCAAACTCCCATTCTTAAGGAATACAGCCATGATTATTAGTGTGGTATAGTCCCCGAATATTATATTAGAAAAATAAGATATGTGGAACTTGAAAAATGATATTTCCTCATAAATTGCATCTGGCCATTTTATTCATCCAATGAGTTACATGGAGCTAAAATTTCCAAAAACCAGGAATAATAAAGTGTATTTTGAAAGCTTCAAAGAATGTTGGAAAAACATCACATCATTCTAATAATAAACAAAGCACAGCAGACTTAACTATATGAAGCCGACACCTTTTAAAAATGGTAATGATGTAAATAAAACTCCTGATTTTCCTCATGCAAGCTTGTACTGATACCAGAATCTTTTAATTGGGAAAGGAGAACTTGCACAAATAAAAAGGCAACGAATCTAGATTTGTACTAACAAAAGAAAAAAGGTACAGTAAAAGATAGAGACGTGCAGTCACTGACCTCCATCACAGCCCCCACCATACAATACCAAACAATCAGAGATGAAATTCAGTGAATGAGAAGCTCTAGCTCCAGGGAAAGCTCCCTCTTTACCAGATAATCTGATGCAAGAAACACAACCCAGTTGAGAAACCTGCTGATGAATTTTCTTCCAAGGAGCTGACCTTCTCTCGGCAGCATATGAAGCTGATAGACCCTGTACACAGCCACTTCCAAAGTCCCTTATACAGATGGATTCCCAGAGAGTGTCAGAAGATGCCAAGGATCTGAATCTCTTGCAGGTCATGGAAAAGGAAAGCACAGAATCCACGGGGAGCAGGCGGAGGATGGAGAAGATTTGGTCATGGTGTAGGTGGGTTATGGAGGGCCCAGTAGTTCGGTGTTCTTCCATGGAAGAAGCAGCTCTAGTTCTCTTTGCTCTTGTGGTGGGGAAGATGCTTTTGCTTCTATGACTTCATGTGAAGCTTGTGGGAGATGGTGGTGGTGATGGAGATGGAAGGGAGCCAGTTGGTGGTGTAATGATTAGGAAAAACCGGGAGGGTCAGATATTGGGCAATATTGCAGCTAAACGTTTCAAAATGGCCCAGCTGGGTCATGGCTAGTAGTGTGTTTTTTGAGAAAAATCCTTGTCTTTTCATAGATGGTCATAGATAATATCATGCCACAAAAAAAACTCATAAAGCTAATAGTTTCACTATTTACTATCACCATATTCACACCTTAGATTGAATAGCAGATACTTTGGTAAACGTTAGACTTGTTATTGGTTCACGAGCCATGCTTGATTGTTATCAAGGGAAAAAAAGGAAGAAGTAATTGGCTCATAACTATGTACTAAGTTTAGCCTCTATTTATCATGCTAGAACACCTATGTACCATGTTAAGCCGCTATGTACGATACTATATATTCCTCGTACTCCTACATTGAAAGATGAATTAGTGACCCCAAAGGCTCGGTATTGCAAAGCCACAATTTTGTTGTTTTTATTTTTCTCGGCTAGAGGTTTGGTGGGGAATTTTGTTGTTTTTATTTTTCTTGGCTAGAATAGTTCCTGAGAAGTTAGAGGCAATAATGGATGAGAGAGGGAGTGATGGAGAGGGGTGACCTTTGTGAGAGTGTTGAAAGAAACAGAAGAAAGTAAACGACAGCCATGGCGAGGATAAGTTTGGCTACCAAGTATCAAAGATCTGATCAGGCTGGAGTATCACATAGCTGGCCTGTTGTGCAGAAATTCGCCTCTTCCTTTCAGCCTTGGTCCCATTTCTCTGTCGTTATGACTTGTGAGAAGGAGTGTGATTTAATAAAATGATCTCTTCCTTCTTCATCCTTAGGTGGTTAGGCTCCATTTCTCTGCCATTATTAGAAGAAATGGGTGAGTTAAGGTTGGACGCATGTACATAAAAGGTCATGCCGTGGGAAGTTGGTATTCATTTCGCTCTCACTAGTTAGATGAAAGTGATCATGAGATTGTGGATAGAGTTGAGGGAGTTTGACATAGGAGGGAATAGAGTTTTTGCTTATCTTTTTTTTTATAAAACAAATATTGGGGGGAATAGAACTTAAAGATTGGACATAGCTACATGAAGTGTTTTTTTACACATCACAGATAAATAAATTTCACGCCATGTCCAGTACAAGCTCAAAATGGAATAACAGTTTATCTTTGTGGAAAGTCCTTTTTTCGGATGAAAAACAGTATGCTAGATTAAAAACTCCCTACAAGGGAAACATCATACAATGGCGAATAAGATGAGAAATTTGGCACACATCCCTAACAAGACAGTACGTATGTTTGTGGAAACTTTTTAAGTAGTCTTTTTAGTGCAAAACAGAAAATACTTCGTATGGAATGGAGGGAGTATCAATTAAGGGACTCTTTAACAAAAAAAAAGTTGCCAAGAAAAAGGCATAGTGGTGTGTGGAGATGCGGGGTATCGAACCCCGTACCTCTCGCATGCAAAGCGAGCGCTCTACCATGTGAGCTACATCCCCAATGCATGATTCTTCAAATTACTAATATTATTTTAATGTAAAAATCTTGAAACCTAAATTTTCTTGCCTCAGGTGGGAAGTATGTTTTAGATGTTGTGTTTTCATGGGAAAGCATACATATTCCAATTTCCAAGCCAGGTATCTTTGTCGACTATTCCTCCATGAATGAATGAATCTAGTACAAATATTAACCCATTAGCATCCTGCTTGTAATGTCCACATCCATGTTTCTTTTGTAACAGATGACTTCGGCATGTGCCTTCAACATTAGCACATTAGCTATGTAGAATTGGTGGGATGGTTTCTTCCTTCTTCTTTCTCTGAGCTGATGAAAGCATCTTCTTCACCTTTCCACTTTGGAAAAGAACAGAGAAACATCGAGAAAGTATGCAGAACGCACTTTGACAACTACGAGTATGGCAGCTTTCATATCAGTTACCTGTCTTGGGCTCTTAGCTTACAGCTCACTTGCTTTTAGGATGGAATAAAATATTTGTAACATAGAGAAGCATCTCTCTCTCTCTCTCTCTCTCTCTCTCTCTCTCTCTCTCTCCACACCAGATAGGTGATAATTTGAACTTAAGAAAGTCGCCAAGTTAATTGAGAGTATGTTCATTAAAACATTTTTTTGCTACATTTCTGTCATTAAACATTTGCACAAAGACATCGTAAGCCAAAATAATGAATCTGGCAATTAACGATCAATTGAAGAAGTGGAAAGCAGGTTCTGAATCTTCTGATGACAAGAAGAGTAATAGATCCTCAGATCACACACCTTGAAAAGATGGCCAATTACAAACGTCATTTCCCTCCTGAGTACATCTACCTTACATCAAGAAGGCCCTGTCCCACCAATTTTAAGTAAGCTTAGCTACAAAATTACGAGACTACTTGTAAGTCCTAGTGACATTTTTCTAACTTCATCTAAATCGTCAGCATTGCTGCATTAGTAATATACATACTGAATTGGGTTTCTAAAAAATGAGTGCCAGCCAAGCACAAAATGAAAGAATAGAATACCCTTCTTACTACTGATAGCTTTTGAGGTTCAACACACACTACGGACGGTGGAAAATCAAGGAGAAGTGTGAAGATGGTCTTTCATTGACTTGACGACTTAGGGTTATCCATTGTGGACACATCATTCCATGCACTTTGTGTCCCTTAAAGAGCGAATTTGGCCCAGAAAGTATCTGGCTTCTTTAGTTTATAGAACTATGAGAAGCTTGATAGCATCTTCATTAGAAAAAACATAAGAGTTCATCTCATCATCCAGTAAGCCCCGCATTTCCTAGTGGGAAAGCAATAAGCATCACATGCTGGGTGGGGGGAGTAGGGACGGTCAACCTCACAGCGCTTCCAAATACCCAAAACAAACGAATCAAAAAGGCAACTGGACCTTTAGCCAAAAAATAAAGGCAAGTGGACGCTGATACGGTATGTGTTCAATTGCTTGCCCGGTGGTTTCCTACTTGCTAGCAAGTAGCAACACCATCCTCTTTGTCTGCGTTTGTTCACTTAGCCAGACACTGAATATCCCAATATCCCAACGTGCTCAAACTGCAGGACAGTCAAAAATCAAAAGTCTTTTACCTCTTCACTTGGTTTATAAGCTTTGGATTTGTATATATAAATAAAAGCAACTATCAAGCTAATCTACACCCCAAAAAATGTATTAAGCGCAATGCTATCCAGATATCGTTTACATGAACGATACCAAAAAGTTTAGTTGAAAACTCATATCTGATCATCTAATCGGAACCTCCAGAACAAATCAAACTAGACAAGGCGTGTGATTCTACAACAGATAAATGTGTTACAAGCTGAGCCGTAATGACTTCACTTTTAATCATCAAAAGTGAAAGACGGACGAGTTGTAACCACGTGGTGTCAACTAAAGATCCCGGATTTTGATGCTTTATGAATCTAGATAAGTACAAAAGAAGCAGTCTTTCATGGAAGATGTTGGCCAGGAATCTCCATCTTAAGAGATGAGTACAAAAGCCAACTGAACTCCACCTTCTTCTCACTCCCATCCCACCAGTATCACCTTTCTCCATGCTCACTTTGGTATCTTTAATTACACCCTTCTATAAGTATCTCCTTCACACCCTTCTTTTTCTCACACGTTGGCCTACCAAGTCTACCATCCCATTATAGAGTCCGGGTTCAGGAAGACAATCATGGAGAGCTCCGGCGAAGAGTATGATGTAATTGTGGTTGGAGCCGGCATAATGGGAAGCTGCACCGCCTACCAGCTGGCCAAGCGCGGCCACAAGGTCCTCCTACTCGAGCAGTTCGACTTGCTCCACCAGCGGGGCTCCTCCCACGGGGAATCCCGGACCATCCGTGCCACCTACCCCGAAACCTACTACCCAGGGCTGGTGCAAGAGGCCTGGCGCCTTTGGGATGAGGCCGAGTCCGAAAGCGGATACCGAGTCATCATCCGGACTCCGCACCTGGACATGGGTCCTGCCGAGGACCGGAGCTTCCAGGCCGTCATTGAAACATGCCGCTCAGCCTCCATCCCCCACGAGGTCCTCGGCCCGGAGGAGGTGTCCCACCGCTTCGACGGTCTCTTCGAGTTGCCGGAGGGCTGGGTCGGGGTATGCACTGACGGTGGGGTGATCCGTGCCACCAAGGCAGTGTCCTTGTTTCACATGCTGGCCTTCCGGCATGGGGCCGAGCTCCGCGACCAGACTGAGGTCACGGCAGTGGAGCCAGGAGGCGAGGTGGGCGGTGTCCGGGTGAGACTAGGCAGTGGAAAGTGTGTGCGGGGGAGGAAATGTGTCCTAACAGTTGGGGCCTGGATGAAGAAGTTAGTTAATACCGTTATTGGTGAAACTGTGGCAGTTCCTCTCCAACCTCTACACACAACCATTTGCTATTGGCGGATCAAAGAGGGTTTGGAATCACAATTCTCCCCGGAATCAAATTTCCCCACATTTTCCAGCTATGGATATCCGTTTGTCTACGGCACCCCTTCTCTGGAATTCCCAGGACTAGTGAAGGTGGCCCTGCATGGAGGGTACCCCTGCAATCCAGACCAGAGGACATGGGCCTCTAACCCCTCAGCTCTGGTACCATGGATCGAGGGTATATTTGGGGGACGGGTCGACTCGGCCGGGCCAGTTGTGACTCAATCATGCATGTACACTATGACACCAGACGGCGACTTTGTGATTGATTTTCTGGGCAGGGAATTTGGGAAGGATGTGATCATTGCCGGGGGGTTCTCCGGGCACGGGTTTAAGATGGGTCCGGTGGTGGGAAGGATTGTGGCAGACCTGGTGATGGCTGGGGAGGCGGCAGGGGTGGAGATCACACACTTCAGGCTGTCCAGGTTTAAGGAAGACCCCAAGGGGAATGTCAAGGACTACGAGGAGCAGGTCTCCCATTGTTATGCCTAGAAGCTCGAAGTTAAGCTCCAATCATATTGTCACCATCGCTTTTTAAGTGTTGTAACTACATGAGTTGTATTTACATCGTGGTGGTTACTTGTTTCTAATCTATCAGCTATGTATTCTAAATTAATTGGGGCCGGACAAAATGCAGGGGAGTGTAACTACTAAGAAATCTTTGTTAAGAATATCTATTGCCTCCTGTTTTCTTGCTGTCCCCTCCATGTTCATTTCCTTTCTCAAGGAGGCATAAACGAGTCTGGACTCTCTGGTAATCATATCCAACACCTAATTCCAGGGCCCTCATCAGGTATAACGGGTTTGGAGATTAAATTTTTTAGCTAATAAACTGTATATACCAAGATGTCTAACTTATGTTTTTGCTAACAATCTAATCTTTACCAAAGAATTAACTTAAACTATTACACTACAATCTTCGATTAAAAAAAACCACCCGTGATACAGGCATTCCCAAATTTATTTTCCTCACATCTATCTGTGCCTTACAACGATCAGAAATGGAAACCACTATGACCACAAACAAATACAGAAGCTCCTATGTCACCAGGCAGAAACGACGTGTTTATACTTGAAGACCCATTTGGGGTCAACCTTTGCATGAATAATAAAAAAAATACATCATTTTACCAAAAAATAACTTGCATCGTAGAACAGTAACAAGCAAGACAACGAAAAAAATATCAGTACATCATCAAGAAAGCTTTCCTTTGTAGAAGATGTTGACTCACCACCCATACTTGCCTTGCGTTTCTGCCTTTGTTTGAAAGCCTTTTGCACGTCTCTCTGCAAGTTCCATCTCTTTCTGCTTCATGTCAAAGTACAAAGATCCAATCTGATGCTTCCTTTTGTGCAGCTTAGAAGGCTTGCTTTTTGCAGAAGAAACGGGCTATAGCAAAAAAGGAAAATGTTAGCTTCAGGCAATAATGAAAACACAGAAAGCATAGGGGTGTGTTGTGTGTGCGCGCGCACATGTGTGTGTGAGAGAGAGTCCTCATGGCTGCTTGAAATGCTAGAATAAAACAAATACTGTTATTCCTACCTCCTTACCAGTCCTCTCGCTAACTAATGCCCTAGGTTTCCAACAGCTAACAAAGTCTCATTATTTTCCCCTGGTGTCTAAGGTTTTATTTTGAAAACAATTCCAACACCTATACAAACTATTATTCCTACCTCCCTACAAGTGCCCTTGCTGACTAAATCCCTAATTTCTAACAGCTAATTATTTCCCCTTGCTGTAAGGTTTCATTTCGAAAGGAATTCCAAAAGCTAGACGATAGGAAAGCAGGGGCTTAAAAGGGGAGTCAATAAATGTGAATAAATAGCATTTCCCACATGGAAAGGGAACATATCTACAGTGATTAATCAAAGTTCGCAACTGATAATAATCCAAACATTTTCCATTAAAAATGTGTTTTTTTACTCTGTTTTTAAAAAGAGTAGAAGTACGAATGGGAATTTAATCACCTGCTGCATAAGTATGGTCAATCAAACATTACAAGAAGTAAAGCAATACATTAATCAAATATTTCCTTTTGCCTTTTGAGATAAGTTGACCAGGAGTTGCTTTAGAACACATGTAAATATCTATTCCTTTCAAGGAGAAAGTATGGTATTCCTCCATCAGGGCGAACAGTAAGTGAAATAATCATTCGAGCATATATGCAGCTGTGTCATTCTTGACACTGCCGTCAAAATTCCCAAACAGCATAATATATACATGAACTGGTATGTGCAGGGTAATTTGAAAGCTGGGATCGAGTATAAAGCAAGTTGTGGCAGCAGGAGATGGGGATTGATTGTGGGTTCATGCAGCAAAGCTGTTAGGGAAAGCGGCACTATAGAGACTTAATATGTGATCAGCTGTAGAGAAGGAAAGAAATAAGTTGCACAAAAAGATACCTAAGTAATGAGGTCAATTTCTCTCGCCCTATCCACTACTAACATGGAAACTCAACCGTTCCACTAGAGAGGTGCAAACCAAGTATCCCACTCCCTCCGACCAACAAATTTTGGCCCCATGTCAGAACGAGTAAATTTTATTTGACTCTGAGGGCCGTACAAAAATTCAAGCCTCCACCCACTTCCATGTTTTTGGACGTGATGGGACATTTATTCATGAATTTGTTTTTTTCCAAATGAGGCCACTTATTTTTGGACGGAGGGAGTATTTAAATTGATGAGTATTCATGTTTCCCTGCTATCTTCTTCTATATATTGTCCTAAAATGGTTATAATTTCAATTTATTGACACTTGACCCTTCCATCTCCTTAAATTGTGCACCCGCATGAAGTAGTAAATCACTGAATTCTCTTCATGAAATTTTTATGAAAACATATTGTCCTTTTGCTTGAATCATCGAAGCTGTTTTATGAATCAAATAATCATTTATAGACTACTTGAAATATATCAGACAAAATTTAACCCAAGGTTCCTTTTGAGAAAAAGAAAGTACACTTGCTAGATATGCAAACATGACGAACTTAACTGAAAAAGGGACACCAAATAGCTAAAAGCGAATACTACACATCCCTGATCTAACCATGATAAGTTAAGACCTTTAATCCAGCATGTCTTCATGAATCTTATTTCCTTTGCAACTATAAAAATCCATCCAGACTTACTACACGCCGTACTGCTCGGTAGAAACTAATGTAAGATTAAGGTAAGGACAAATATGTTGATACTTAAGCCAATCACACTCATTGTTATGTGCTTTTGACATATTTTCTTCCAAAATGTTGTTCACATATCTGGTTAAGTAACTCATAATTTACTAACCCTACCATTTGATGTTGGCATCTATTGAATTTTATATGCCCGTATGTACGCAACTACACTCCACAAGCTTCTCCCCTAAAGGAGCTACTGCTAAGTTCTTAAAAATATACAAATTGGGAAGCTCATCTTTCCTAGAAATGGCACAAATCCACCTTAGCACACTCATTTCTGCTACATTCAATTTCTCTATATGACTTGTCCTTGGAGGCTAACATTCTGCTTTATCGAGATTACAAACCTAGCCGTTGTCCTATAGAACTTGCCTAGCCTATTTGGAACACACCTACCACACAAAACTCCTGAGGCAGCCCTCCCTCATTTAATTGATGTACCGCATCACTATCAATATCTCCCTCTTTGTGGATAATGGATTCCAAATAGCAAAATTGTTGACATCACTTCTTGGCCATCTATTTCAACTAAGGTTCTACCTATACTTCAACCTTTCCTAAAATTAAATTCCAAAAAATACTCCAACTTATTTTAAAACCTTTTGATTCTAGAGTTCCTTCCACAATTCTAGTTTTGTGTCTAAACCTACTTTAGTCTCATCGACTAAAACTACATCATCTGAAAAAAAATTGCACTAGGTACACTATTTTGTATATGTGAAGTTAGCTCATTCACAATTAAAATAAAAAAATAGAGGCTTAAGGCTTACCCTTGATGTAGACCTAATCTGACCAAGAACTCCTTGGTTTCCCCTTCAATTGTTCGTACACTAACCACTAATTTATAATACATATCTTTCATAATATTCGTATCTTCTGCTTCCCTTTTCTTCTTCAAAACATTCCAAATGAGATCTTTAGGCATTCTATCATAAGCTGTTCTCACTTATCTTAATTACTTTCCACAAATGTCCTTATAATACTGTCTCTCATCACTTCATAGTACGACCCATATACAAAAGATCGATTTAGTGAACAAATACGAAACAAGTAATTAAACGGTTGCTCGTTAAACAAGCTAATGGTATGTCAAAAAGACAATATTGCAAGGAAAAAAAGTACTCAAAGAACTAATGGCAAGTTGAAAACCTGATAAGCAGGCCCGAAAGCAATCCCAGTCATCTTAGTTTGATTTTCTCTGGGTCTGTTGCTCATCAACTCGTCTTGCTTCACTTCTATTATCTCTGTAGGCACCTCGTTCCTCCCTCTCTTCCCCTTAACTCTCCCAATACTCTCAACCAAAGGTTGCGCGGGTACAGAAGACACCCCCGATCCACCTGCCCAGTCAGCCGTATAACGAGAATAACAACGTCCATAATCACCATATTGCTCATTGCCTACATTGGAATAGGGCATCACTGGGGCAGATCCATCCTCTGTATTACCTGAATAATACCCATAATTCTCATAATTTTGATACTCGGCATTGCCAGCGCCGGAATCAGAGGTCGTGTGATCTGAGCCTGAGCCATTTTCTGCACCCTGCTCGTAGCTACCAACCTTGAAGACCTTCTCCTTGTCGCGATCACCAGAAGTGGCAGCAGTCGGCGCCGCCGTGCTGGTTTCCGTGTGAACAAGAGCCCGACGGCTGGCCGAAGACGCCAAACCAAAGGAGTGCTTAGGAGGCGGGAGAACAAACGGTTGAGACTTGGACACCGAGAATGAATCCTTGGAAGGCTTCTTGTCCGCAGGTTCTCCATCGTCGTCGTCGTCACGAAGATTGGAGGAATTGAAGAAAGACGGGTCGATTGGCGGCTTGAACTGCACGACCTTTTTGGGGTTAGGCCCTGAGGGTGGGGGCTTCGGTTGAGTGGCTTTCGGAGGAGGTACAGAGGAGAAGAGAGAAGAGGAAGAGGAAGAGGAAGAACAGGATGATTTGGGGGGAGGCAAAGAGAAGAAATTTGGGGATGATTTGGAGGTAGTAGATGGCTTAGGAGGAGGTGGTCTTGGTTGTGGTTTTGGGTCTACTTGTTCGTCTTCATCTTCTGAAGAAGCGTAATTAGAGAGAAGAGACTCCATGGAAGGAGCTCCCCAGGTCGGAGGAGCTTCTCGACTGGGAATATGGCCGGAACGGCGACGGGAGAGAAGAGGGCTTTTCACAGGCGACTAGGGCAGTGGAGGGGATTGGGCTAGATCATGCGAGTTGGCCCAGACACGTCTGATTCTGTGGGCTAAAAGGAGGTGTAGATTGGTCCATTGGAGTTAAAACCCTAAAATACGGATCGCATGACTAGCATTGGCCCATGGGCCATGGGAGTATATATTTGTACACTATTGACTTGCGCAAAAAAAAGTTGTTTTTCCTCGTCTATTTATTACTCCGATTAAAGAAGAAAATAATGCTCCCTTCATCCTGCTTTAGATGCTCAATCTAAAAAATTATTAATTTCTATTGTTTATTAAAACCCCAACTAATGGCGGAAAGAAGAGGTTCAAAGCCTACTTAAATTGACTATACGGAGATGGAGTGTCTAAAACAGGACTGTCATCTTTTCCAGATGGAACATCTAAAATAGGACAGAAGGACTAAGGGAGTAGAATATTTTGACAACAAGTGGCCGCCATTTATTTATTGAAAAACATGCAAGTTACACGCGGGGGATTTTGAAAACTAATTGGGATAACTGACAACGGGGTCAATAGGATTTTCTTTTCCATCGGAAACAAATTCTACATAAAATATCTACGTAAAGTTTTTCATTTTTTTGCTAAATGAGAAGAAAAATTAGTTGGTGCTTGCTGTATATGTCATACAAGTTGGTGCATTGGTTGTTAGACTGCATGTGAGTTGGATTATGATATACTCATAATCTTGTCATTTCCTCCACTGCTGCTTTGTATTAAGAAACTAAAAATGCAACTCATATATGCAGTGGATTTGTTTTTAGCACGTACACTACTTTCTTTAGTTGGGATTATTTTCAAAGGCTGTGATGAGAACCGGTAGCTACGCTCCTTCACTACCTCTAATATTGTGGCGAATCAGAGAGGTGATGAAAAGTGACAAAGTGAAGTTCTTTATAATTTTAATTTTCTGATGGGAAAGTTTTGTCAAAATTTGAAGATTATGAGACGCGAACAATGTAGGTTAAATTAAACTCACAAGACATTCCTCTCCCGTCGGTGATAATGGACGTATAAGTAGCTGTGAGAACGGGGGACATTAAATGAAGACATCATTTTGTGATGTCGCCCTATTAATGCAACTCATATACATAGTGTAACACCTAGAAAATTAGTATGATTTGCTAAATTACTATTTTAGGAAATTTGTCTAAAATATGAAAGTTTAACTGCCTAAATTGATTTTTGTTTATGCTGTGTGATTTGGTATGTTGATTGAATTTTATAATGCATTATGAATTGCTTAGTCGATCAACCAAATTAGGCAAGACACCAGAGCACGAGGACTAGCCCTAGCGTCAGGCTCAACCGGGCGTTGAGGCTGGCCTAGCGCCAGGGTACAAGTGCAAAGTGTCTAGACTCGTTTGAGCATTATGATTTATTAAGATGGAATATGGTAATGTGAGATGCTATATTTGGTAAGTTAATTGTATGTTGAATAGCAGACGGAGGAACTACGCGCCAGACGCACTGGGCGCCTTGACCACCTGGACGCCAGAGAGGGGATGTGGCTCATGAAGGGTCACGTGTGTGTGTGATGAATTGGTTAAGACATGTGGTTTATGGTTTATGCGAGACGGAGTAGTGTATAGTGTTCGCGGGACATTTGAGATATGTGACCGTGGGACTCGTGCCTTAACGCAAAGACATTGGACGCCAGGACCACGTGGGCACAGGCGAGGGGCGCCATACCCATGTGGATGATGTGGCATAAGGTGGTTATCAAGTTGGTTAAAGAGAATTTGGCTGAAAAGATTGGATTTGATCTCCTTGCAGTAATTATGGAGTAACCGGTAGTAAATAAGGAAACTAACCTAGTCAGTTTGTGAGAATATTATGAGATAATCTTGGAAGAGGAAAGAATATTTTGGAGATCTACATCAGCCAATCAAAATAAGGAATTCAAATTGGTATGGGACGTCCAAGTGAAGTAAGATAAGGGTTAGGCGGTTTTCTAATCGGGTGATTGATTCAATTAAGAGATTTGGTCTAAATATGACACCAAATCCAATCTGATTTGGGAGTCTATATGGGAGAACATCCTTAGCATTTTTGGGATGTGATTTGATCAATGGCTGGGATTAGAAGAGAGGTGGATCAAGGGAGGAAAGTAAGGACATCTTGGATTAGGAAATCACTTATATTTAAACCCAAATTTGGAGGGTCGGCCCATGCACTTGGCTAACCTCCCCTTTTGTGTGAGTTAGGGTTTCTTCTCCTTTCTTTCTCCACCAAATAAAGACTTTTCTTCTCTTATTTCTTGTCCAAAGAGTTGTCCGATTCGAGTGATAAGGGCAATGTTGCGAAGAGAAAGCAAGGGCATTCGCGAAGAAGCTATTGAAGACTAAGTTTGACTCAGGTAGGATGATTTTTCCCCTAATTTGTGATATGAATTCTATTCATCATTGTGGGTAATTCATATGGTATTATCTTGCTTTATAATGGTAGATTTTCATTGAAGTTGATTGGCTAAGTAACGATATCATGAATTATTGAGTTTTGATTTGTTATTGCTCAATCGTATGGACAATTGATGTTCTAATTCTTAATTATTGCACATGCTAATCTAATGATGGAAGATCTAAATTGTTTATGACCTTTTTGATGTCTTTCCAATCTTGGAAGTTGCTGTCCAGATTATTTTGTCTTGATCCAATGATGTGTCATGGAAGGGGTATTGCTTAATTATTGTAGAGAATGATTCATATCACCTTTCTAATTCAAAATAGATAAATTATTAAGAGACAATAAGTGTACTTGTACCGTCAGACTTTAGCCGAAGGTTTTATTAGTCAAGGTCAGTTCATTTGATCAGTAGTTCGTTCCGTACCTAATTAGTTGTCTACGTCAACTACTACTTCTATTGAAAGGGATATGTGTGTATAATCAATATAGATGATGAAGATGCACCCTAATCTTTGAAAATTATTAAAAATCAGATCAAACAAAGTTCTGGAATATTTAAGAGACGTGAGGTCTTCAAGTATATCATGTCTTAGTGGGTGGATTAGGGGGAAATCACACTTATAAGTTGATTAGAACTATAATTAAAAGTCTCAGTAAGAACTATTTCTGCCCTGACGACGTTCACTAAAATAGATGTAACTAATTATATAAAAATCAGAAAACTATGTCGTCTATTGGATTGGAAACTAGACTCTGACTATCTACAATAATAATTTCAGAATTAAACTCATTCTATTATGATACTGAGAAGCATCGGAATTCAATTGTTATGCAAAGATAGAATACTGTAATTATGGTAAAAGTTGAAGAAACTTTGTCAAAGTAATAGCCTATGCTGGAATAAGTATACTAAGAACTTTATATATATTATACAAGATCTTTTAGTAAGAATTACAGTAGAATGGACTAAGTATAATACTTTAATATGATGGGCTAATTGTGGGTGGTTTGGCGTTCATCAAGTCTTGTGTGTTTCACTGAATTAGAAGCCGAACCATCTTTTCTCTCTGACCAAGTCTTAAATCTTGAAGTCTGGACTAATGTTTTTATGACCAAGTTGAGTATTGGAATTGTCCCATATAGGGCAAAGTATTGTGTAACACTATGGTTGTTGAGACTTTATTTTGATACTCCTATGGTGAGTCGTGTTATGATAGAGATAAAGTAATCTCGTTGGCACTCCTTTCGTGAGTTGGTTATCAGAAAGAATGTGTTTTTCACAAAGGATATATTTCTATATCTCTGTCTTTGAGTAATTAATTACTCCCTTACTTCTTTATAAGGACTTTGCGGGTTTTCACCCATTAGAGGTAGTTAAATAAGTTTCCCAGGATGAGAGAGTGTAGTATTAAAAGCACATGTGTGAAGACTTTCATAGTAGGCTCATAAAAGCCATAATAGACTCCATCCGGTTGAGAGTTTCATATTACTCAAAAGTACTTGGATTAGGAGTAGACTCTGCCAGGGTGAGAGATTAGATGCTCAAAAGCCTCTGTGTTAAGAGACTCTGCTAGGGTGAGAGGTTAGATGCTCAAAAGCCCCTGTGTTAAGAGATTCTGCCAGGGTGAGGTTAGCTGCTCAAAAGCCCCTGTGTTAAGAAATTATATCTTTTGATCTTTGTTTGGTTTCCACCCAAAAAGAGGCAGATATTTACTTTTTAGACTGTTGAGACATTAAAGTCTAGCAGTCTCTGCCCATTGTGTCCGTAAACAATGATGAGGCCGGTAACCTAGACATGACAGGGTTATAAAAAGAGAACCTATAGGGTAATCTAGTGATGACTGAGAGCAGAAATTCCGTCTCCATACACTTTAGATGTTTGGGGTCATGAAAAAGAGATAAAATGACTTTTTTTGTCCCAACATCCAAACAGGCCCTAAAGCTAAAGCTAATAGTCGATTGCTTTGAAAGTCACATAGTCCCCGTCAATATCACACAGGATGGATTTTAATAATAATCACGATGGAAAAGAAGGCCACCAAAGATTTTATTCATATATAGACGCCACCACCACAGATTTCCTCTTGTAGGAGTACTGCTACCTTCACCACTTCCTTCACTACCTGACTACCTCTGATACGTTTAAGCCTTTTTTTGTTTGATTTTTTATGTCTGGCGAAATGTAAGCTCGATGTAAGTGGACAATACAGAAAAATGACGGGGGTTTCTCCAAGCTTTAAGCAATGTCTTCAATACTTTAAATAGGTATTGAGCGAATATAGTTGACAACTTCTACGGTTTCCAACATTGAGGCCCAATGCTCCATGACATATAATTACATATTACCTCTCTCTCACGCGACAAGAAGCCTATTTTTACTCACAATGATAGCCGGTGCTTGCAAATTTTGAAGAATGCAAGTTAGTTCAACACAAACTTCAAGAAATTAAGACCGGCTTTAGAGAGAATGTAGTTGCAAACTTGCCGGAGTACAAACCTTTATTTCCATCCTTTTTAATTTCTTTCCCCGTCAGCGTTACAATACGAGGACATGACAAAGATTGCATTTCTTATAACTCCATCTTAACCTTTCAGGAAAAAAAAAGATAGTACATATAGGGTATGCAAAATGCCATTAAAAATGGAAGACATGCAAACTTGATCCCATACAAAACACAAACATCAAATTGTATCATTCTTTTCATTTCGTTAACCTAAAAAAAATCCTTTCGTTTTTTCCTTTAGATACACATGATCCAATATTAGCTCTCAGCCCAGCCTTCAGCATGTTCATGATCTGGCTTCAAGTTCTTCACGTTCATAACCTTTCTCAGCCTCGACTCTGCCATCAGGATCAGCTTCGCCGGCACCCCGCTGCACTCGGCCACCTTCTTCAGCTGCTCACCCTCCGACCCGCCGCCGCCACGACATGCGCACGCCCTGGCCGCGAACCACAGCGCAGCGGAGAGGCAGACGCGCAGGGGCAGTACCGTAAATTCAAGCCAGCATGTCTCGAACGCTTGTAGAGCCACCGGCAGCAGCAGCGTCGAATAGTACCCAAGCCGCCGGCACCAGTTTACCAAAATACCCTCCGCCTTGGCCACGACCACTCCTGCCGTATCCCTCCGGTCTCCGGCGCGTCTGGCCGGTTTTCTGGGCCGGGAGTTGGAATGGGCGGGGATGGAGTTGGAGGCGGAGATGCAGGTGGTGGTGCACGACGCGGTATCGGAATCGGCAGAGTCAGAAATCGGGGGATCTCCCGGATTACAAGATCGGCAGAGGGAAGAGATCTGCAGGCGAGGAGGCAGCGTGGCGCCGGAGAAGTGCGGTCCGGCGAAGTCCTTGCAGATGTGGCAGATGACCCTTCTGAGGTGACGGGCCACGAGGAAATTCGCTTGGTGGACTCTGGCGTCGCAGGGAGAGCAGAGGAAGGCCGAGTCTGACATGCAGTAGACCGATGCCTCGCCATTGCAGAGCTCGCACACCCTCATGTTTTCACCCAACAAAAACACAGAAGAAGAAGAAGAAGAAGAACAGCAGCAGAAGAGGAAGAAGAAGAAGAAGGGAGGAAAACTAGGAGAAGAAGTGGATCATGGAAAGGAAAGAGGGAGGTTGGTGCAGGTGCTGGGGGGAGGGCGATGGACGTCCACAAACCTCGTCTGGCACGAACGGGCTGAACAATATGAAAATGCAGCTGGAGGGGTGAAGGAATATAAAAAAGGATAAAGAAGGGGCTGTCGTTTGTTGGTGGTTGTTTAATGGGAAGGCGGGCAAAGAAAGAGCTAAGTTGAAAATATCTAAAACAGGAGAAGGGAAGAGAGAAGGATGACGCGGTGTCTGGAGTGTGTTGCGTGTAGGGAGGAGGGATGCATTACGACGTGTTTTGAACCAGGAATTGGAGCCAGAACCAGACAAAGAAAAAGTATCGGGCGAAGTGGACGTGTCAACAGCTGACCGAATCGACGTCAAAATAAGGAAAGGAGGAGAAGAAGAACAGGTGGCGGAGAAGGGTGGTCGAGGCTGCTTTGTGGCCGTCGAGTGAAGTTGTTGGACATTCTATGATGAGTGAGCTGCTGCGAGTCCACATGCTTAAAGAGACAGGAAATGGAGACGTCAGCAGCATCTACCATATGGATGATCATCTGGCTACATCTCAATTCCTCTGTTTATAAAAAAATCAGTGATTAGGACTGACTCTAATGAAGCCTTTCATTGTACTGATAATTGTCTGCACTTGCTTAATCTTTAACTAATTGGAGCTTGTTAATACATGCCCCCCACACGTGCACTCAGCATCGCAAGCCGTTGGATGTCAATCAAGAGGGATGTCGCCTACCACGGTTTTAACACACGCTATTGCTATTACACTCTTTCAAATGTGGCTGCTTCTAGGTAAATTAACCTCCTGGCTATTTCTGCACCCCTACCTCCTTTATCACTGAGCGGTTATTTAGGGGCCTTAGCTGGTGATCCAGGTTGTTCCCCTCTTGACAATGAAGCTTATTCCCTTTCGTCTAATTTCAATTGGATGGTTTATAAACATTTGATGTACGCTGATGCATATGCGCGACGGAGCATAATAACTTCAACATGTAGACACAAAATGCGTCATTGTCGAAGCAGAGTAGTGAATGATCAGGATCCATAAGTATGGCCTGGCTGCATTTCAAAAAGAAAAAAGTATGGCCTGGCTGGGTCCGGACCTGTAGCGTCAATGCTCTTTTGGTGCATGAACGAGCATCAATGGCATTGGAGCGAAGCTTCCTTAAAGGTGTGATCGGAGTCCTGACACGTGTTGGATTTATGTGGTCAGTGAAACAACCGAGGCAAACTAATAATCTACTGACAAAGAAGCTGTGGTGTTCAATTTATGATTCCAGAATGAAACATGGTTGAGAAGCCTCCCCCCAAACGTGAACAATCTACTGACATGAAGTTGTGGTGATCAGTTTATGATTCTAGAATGGAACATGGTTGAGAAGCCTCTCCTTCACACGTTTGAATCCCTCTGAGACCCTATGATTCCACCACATGATTAGCTGTTTCCTCATGCTTTTGGTGTTTTGGGGGGAAGGTTTCAAACCTTCAACAGCGGTGTAGACCGAGGATGCGGATGCAGAGACACATTTCTCTTTCAATGGCATGCATGTATGACACACACAGACGGGAAAGTTCACCACCCTACAGTATTGTTCTTTTCGTTGTTTTTCGTGTCCCTTACCTCGAAAGTATGTCACTCGCAAACCCACAAGCTCTCCTACTTCCTCACATTTTCTCACCTTCGGTTATTTATGTAAATCCATTGTGGATCAAATCAGTAAGCCCTACAATGTATAAAAAATAATAATTCAGTAAGCCCTACAAAATGTCTGAAGGAGTTGTGCTGAACGATAGGCCAGACTTATTTAATGGAACACCAATAATATTAACGTCTAATTCCATTGAGCATTTGGACGCGTTCGAATGAGGCATTATCAAATGGTCTCTTCGAATCAGACTTGCCTTCTCCCTTATGTTTGTTAATCTAGTTACAAATGAGAAATTGGATTTTTGAGATGCACGTCACATAATAAACTAAGGCTGTTTGGGAGACCATTCGATGACTGTATGAAACTAAGGGGCTGACTTATTTAAATGGAACACCAATAATATTAACGTCTAATTGCATTGAACATTTAGACACGTGCGAATGAGGCATTATCAAATGGTCTCTTCGAATCAAACTTGCCTTCTCCCTTATTAATGTTTGTTAATCTAGTTACAAATGAGAAATTGGATTGTTGATATACACGTCACATAATAAATTAAGGGGCTGTTTGAGAGGTCATTGTAGGAATGTTATATTTTCTCATTTTTATGTCTATAAATAAATTAAAAATGAGAGTTTGTTTGGAGAGGCCTTTTTTTCCCATTTTCCTTTAGATCATTTAAGATGTAAAGGGTGTTTGGGAGCTTCATATAGAAACCCATTTAAGGGTACCCATGGTCTCTTTTCACCATTCTCATTTAAAAAGCCATTTTACATTTAAAGGTCCTCATGAGAGCATTCACATCGTAAATGATAAATAGCCCTAAATGATACATTGTCTTTTGAATGTAGTTCAGTCCATGAATGTGCCTCCTGAACGGGTTTTAGGAAGTTATCATTTAATGGGAAATAACCTCCCAAACAGCCTCAACATAGTTCATTGGAAAACTAAATCAAACTATTAAAATGGGACAAGGGGAGTATACCTACTTGAAGAGCAAGGGGTGCTCAAGACTTAACTATGACTACCTCCTTGATGAGCAAGGGGTGCTCAAAATTAACCTAACTTTAACTTTGAACAACACCGCTCGCAAATGGAAAGCCTTAGAGAATTTCAAACAAGATTGTTGGGGTTATCTAATAAGAGTAGGGCTAGCCTGCACTGCAGCTCATGCTAGTTTTTTCCATTTAATAATGTTAAGTGTAATGCATAAAGATCTAATTAGTCAATTTGAGGAGGTATATAAAGATCTGCAAATTATTTTGAAAATCAAATTTAGTAGCACCTAGCCACTTATTTGTGGACTAAAATGCTACAATTCTAGACTTGCTAGATATCTTTATCACAGGTCTAGGAGATTTTTCCATATTACCTGGCCAAAGAGCCCAGAATGGCATATTACCTAGTTTTTTCAGGCTCATGCCATATAACTTAGTTTTAGGACCTTGTCTTCCCATTTTGCCCTCTTGAAACCTTAAACCCTAAACCCCAATACTTCATGTTTTATCCGCACTAATTCCATTTCACATAAGCTTCCCCCATAGTGATCATACGGCGAGGAATTTCTCTTTCGGAGGCAGATATCTCAAAATTATTTAACAAAATTTTATCACACAACTTCTAATTTGGATGATGAATTTGCAAAGAAATAGCATGTGGTGAAGCTGCTATTATTCTGCTTCATTTCTTCTTCTTTCTTCTTTTAAAATTATTCATCGCCAGTAGGTAGTGTATCAAGATCTTTAAATTATCATCATAAGAAGAAAGATGAGAAAAAATAAAGAACACAAAAAGGATAGGTGAAAATGGATTAAACCAAATGAATGATGCTCGGGCTCGAAACGGTCTATACTTAAAACATAATGCCCTAAGCCAACTGGCTAGGAGTCATTGGCCTGAGTCATTGTTAAACCTAAGCATCTTGAAGTCAGGCCTTACACAATCCTTTTGAAAAAAAAAAAGTCTATGGTGTATTATCCTCTCAAGTCTAGAATGTTGAACCTGAAGGAGGCGGGCAGACATTTATGCTATCATGAACCTAAAGATTACGATGACTATGTAGATTCTGAAGTTCTTTGGTTAATGGGTCACATTGGATTAGTGTGAAAGAGAGATTTAGAATGTATTGCTACAATGTTCTACACTTTTACTATTTACATTATCATGTTATATCATATTTGATGTATGTCATGTTGTCGAGTCCTCAAGGGCCCGATAGAGTGTGTATCGTGTCCTCGAGGACACGATGGCATGACATACTTCAACAAATCATATCTCCCTTATTTTTTATCCGTTTTTGTCAATTCTAATGATGATATCCTAAGGATCTTGAGACAATATCTAGTGGAATATAGAAAAAAATATGATAAATAACATATCGTATCTCAACATATTTAGGCTATCATCATGATAAGAAAGATGATGAAAAATAAAAAAGAAAACAAAAAAATAGATTAAAAATGAGAGAGATATGGTATCCTTGAAGTATTCCGAGGACACAATAGTGGGACAATATGTTGTTGTATATTTTTTCATATTCTACTAGATATTGTCTCAAGATCTTTAGGATATCATTATTATAATAGGCGAAAACGGATAAGAAATAAGGGGGATATGATTCGTTAAAGTATGTTATGCTATCTACACACTCTATCATGGCATACATCAACGAATTATGTCTCATTCATTTTTTATCCGTTTACACCTATTTTTATGTTCTTTTTTATTTTTCCCTTCTTTCATCTCATGATGATAAGTTAAGGATTTTGATACAGCACCTAGTGGGGATGAACAAAAGAAGAAAGAAGAAAAATGAAGCTCAATAATAACTACTTCACCTCATGCTCTATTTTTGCAAATTCATCATCCCCACTAGAAGTTGTGTAATCAAATTTTGTGTAATAAATTTTGGCATATCTGTCTTTGAAAATGAACTTTATTGTCATATGATCATTGTATGGAAAGTTTGTGTGAAATGTAAAATAGGCTCAAGGCGGGTAAAACATGAAGTATTGAGGTTTAGGGTTTCATGAGGGCAAAATGGGAAGACTAGGTCCTAAAACTAGGTTATATAGTATGAGCCCGAAAAAACTAGGTAATATGGCATTCTGGGCTCATTAGCTAGGTAATTTGGAAAAATCTCTGGGTCTAATTTTGAAAGCATGTTTAAAATATAAAAAAAAAATTTGCTCTTTTTTCTAACATTTAGACTTGATTAAAATAGTCTTGTCATGAAGACCAAACAAATGACATTCGAAAATTCCGTATGTGTGAAAGTACACTTATGGGTGACAAATTACATATCGAAAAAGATAACATGTAAACGAAAATGGACTCAACATGTGCCTCAACAGATTTTCAAAGGCAAAAACAATACAATGCTACCTTCCTTTTGAGAATGCAAAATATAGAAATGACATTATTAAAGGATGAATAGTTTTCCAGCCCACCCCATTATATGGTTGGTGGAGATCTACCGTCTGTGTATTTCTAGATGGTGGACGTCTACCTTGTGTAAGGGGGGTGTCTGGGTAAACCATGGGGTGGTGAACTACTCATCCCAGTAACCGACTAAATTACCGAGGATGAGTAGTTCACTACCACCTGTTTTAGCCAGCCCACCCCATATCACATATACTCATTGAAACGCTGGACATCAATGACCAATAGGTGGTTGTAGATTACTCATTCAATGACCAATCACATGTTGCTGTTCACCTCTAGAAGCTCACCACGTACCTGCAATGTTTGGGATGTTGAGCACGTAAACATACTGAATAAGAGTGAATTTACAAAAGCTTGTATAAATAAAACATGAAAATAGCAAGCAAGACGAGAAATTTAAATCCTTTAAAACGTTTTATCTTGTTTTTCTTTCTTTTGTAGCTTAAAGTGAAGACATTAATTTGATGGAAACATAATATTAGTTCACACTTTAATGAGGTCATAAACTTTGGCTCCCTTACATGACGATAAGTTGTAAAAGTACCTTTCTTAGATAAGGGCGAGTGTAAGTATTTTGGGGCACTGGTTCATCCTGGATGCTTGTATTCCTTACTTTCCAGTAACTACTATCTTTTTTTCAGCACTATATGGTAAATAACCGACTCGAGCTGGTAAGAAAGGGTTTCTGTAATGTTTAACCCTACTCAATACTCCTCCTTGGACATGCAAGCATTTATTAAAACTTGTTAGGATGTTACTATGATATTTCACTCAGCTCAACACCATATAACCAGTAACTACTCTTGTTAGGATGTTACTGGAGCCAATCCTCCATTTAACCAAAAACAATATTAACGAGAAGTAATTGGTGTTATTGGGGTGTTGAAAGGCTCGTATGACTTTTATTAAAGAGCACAAACAAATTCAATTTTAATTCTTCTTCACTTAATGAGATCTTGGGTTGTTTGACATGCTGCGGCCACTATCTTTTAACATCTATTATCAATTTATCATCAAATCCTCATATTCACAAGTTTTTAGATTTGTGTGTTCCAACCAAATTCATAAGTTTTTTTTTTCTTTTTTGAGGTGAACCAAATTCAAGTTGACGATGGTGAAATTCATGTCAGCCTGTGCATTTTGCGTACTTGTTAATTAACCACCCATCCTAGTTAATGGTAAATGATCCACTTATGAATTGATCTTACTGCCTAATGCTTGCCAGATTGCGTGGCTTGTACTCACTGATTAAGACAATAATACGCTTCTATAAATACAAATTAATTGGCTTTCTACCACAAGATGTAATGTAAATGCATTGTCCCGCTCTGCCCTTGTCCACGACCACTGGTGAAGATGCTCTTTCTACCCTAATGGCGCTAGGGCGGTGACTGAATGGGACTGGTTAAGGATATAATCTTAAATAGTCTAATTTTGTTTGGCACCATTTAAGTAGAGATATGAAATATAAGATTGTTATAACGAAAATAATATTAGATCGTTGTATTAATTTTTTTCCATTACACGGTATGTATGTATTGCATTTGTCGGGGTCTACAGTACTGTTCCATATTTTTTACTACGTACACAGCATCATTGCTGAAACTCATGGAGTCTAGCACTTGCATTTACGCGCGCGCGCGGACGATTATTGTTAGAAGTGGGTGTTAGTCATAACCCATAATTGGGTATTAATGAGAGAGAACTAACCCATGTTTAAAACCCACTTACTATGAGATGAATGAGTGAATTGGGTGAAGGATGAATAGTCCCACATCCACACCAAAGATGGGTTGTGGATGGTATATAAGGTCGAAGGTTGGCCTTATAAGTTAGGCCCAAGGGCCACCCCACTTTTGTGGGGGAGAGAGATGTTGGACCCATGCACCTAGGTGGGCTAACCCACATGCGCGCGCGCGCCGCCGTCCGGCCGGCTCAGCTCGGTTCGGTTCGGTTCGCACGCGCGGCCGGTCGGGTCGGGTTGGGTTGGGTTGGGTCAACAAGACGGGTCCGTTTTATTATAACCGTTAACGGACGGACGCGTCCTTTTAACGGGAAAGGGTTTCAACGGGAAACGGTATGATTTCAACGGGATTTCTATAAAGTCATGAAAAACGGGTTTTCCTGCATCTTCTTCTTCCTCCTCTCTTCTTTCTGTGAAAGCATTGCACACTGTGGTTCGCTGCGCGTGTTGTTTGGAGTGCTCCTACAGTACGTGGTTGATCGTCTTATCCTGGGAGGCAGACGCCCAAGAGTCCTAAGCACCGTAGGGAGGGCGAATTCTGTCTTAAGGACAAAGTGTTTCGCTTGATTCGATCATAAACTCTTCTCCTTTATTCTCATCTTTGCAAAAGGTACACACAGTTCATCCTTAATACAGTAGCAGTAAAGTGATTATTAATAACAATTATTACATAGAGATCAGACAACATTCATGAAAGACGTTTAAATTCGGCAAGAAAAATGAGTTATCAAGACAACTTACAGATCGACCACAAGATGAGCAGTCCTTTGGCAGGTCGCTTATGAATTAATTCAATGAATCATGCGTCATGAAGGACTCGGAACCATTATGGCCATCAATTGCGGCCCGGATCTTCTCTTTCAGTCGAGCTTTCTCAGTTTCATCCACCTGAAAGGCATTTCAGATTAGCTAGGATACGTAACTGGCCAGTGCAAATTCATTCCACGTTTAAAACCATTCTTCCCCAGACCCCAAGGTCTCGTGCTTTCAAACCTTAACGTTTAGTATGAAAAACACGAAAATTGGACGCAAATGGAAATTCTACGTTAAAAAAAAGAACAGTGCAAGTTTAAACAAATCAGAGCTGTTGACATAAGTGGTTTGTGCCATCAATGCGACATGACCTTAGATGGGTACCTAATATAGCTCTCGAAGTATTGTACGCACTTGAAGCTCATTTTCAAAGCAGGTGAAGATCAATAAAAGATTAAGGGTATGTATTTGACCATTAAGGGTATGTATAGACTCCGGTACAAGGAGATCATCGGGAATTCGAATCCACTGGTGAAGCTTTGTCTGTTTTGACTGAACGCATGCCTTCCGCCTTCCGTGTGTGCTATTGATTTTGGGAGAGCGATAGATCATGAAGCTTCACCAGCGGATTAGATTCGATCAATTGTAACTATTCTTTGGATATTTCTTCATGTTGATAAGGGAAGGTGGGGTCAAACCAGTATGTCTCTAGTCTCTACCATGCAATCAGCTAGAGATTATCCTAATAAGTAATCGAATCAGCTTGTCATTTTTGTGACCTTACGATCGAATATCATGTACTCTTTAACTATTAAAGTTCATGCGCTCCATGGCAGAAAGGACCACAAGCTGATGAGTCTCTCTTTTCTTTTTTAAAAAGGCAATAATTGAATTGATGAGGACTCTGGACCCACGAACTCAGGAAAGAAAACCAAAAGTGGAAGCAACTAGTGGGGGAAGTATAGAGGAAAAGGAATGGTTGCACATAGTACATGTTTGGGAAAGTGACTACCTCGACTAAAACAGTCTTAAAAAGCCTGCCTGAGAAAACAATGATGTTTGCTGCAACGATCTTGAGCTTTAGACTCTCAAACACCTCGCACAGCTTCACCATAGTGTCTGTCTTCTTTCTGCACGTTATGCTGACTAGGGAAATCCTCTCTCCCACCTCGGATACCCGAAGCTGCACCATATAATAATACAAACATGATGTAACACTTTAGCCCATAAGATCAAATTTCCTACTAGGCCTAGATGATAACCATTTTGGGGGAAGTTATTTAATGGGAAGTTGGTAAATTACTTCTAACACTTCGATACTGTTGGAGTGATTACTACTTGTTGGATCCAACTTTTTTTTCTTCCTTCTAGAAAGGGATGGACCCAGATCGGTATTAGGCGTTTGCAGTTGCTTTCCAGACTCCAACACCTCTATCTCTTCCTGGATCTTCTTCTCCTGCTCCTGGAGCTCTTGAATGTAGTCAATGGCATCCTTAACTATGGATGCTTTATCCATCTGCACCATTAGAATAATCACTAGCACGTCAAAGCAATCCCCAAGACAAGGAAAGTTGAACTAACAAGTGAAACTTCCACAAACCCACGTGACAATGGCGGATTCTAAAGCGATTTGCTTCATCAGACTATCCACTATTTTTATCCCATTCTTCCCATCCGCGGAAATCACCATTAAGTTAAGACACTATCTCTGCCCCCATGTTAATTGTGTGGATTAAAAATCAGAAATGAACTAATCTTAGTTGACTTTGGATGGCAAATCCAGACAACTAATGTGGGATGGAGGGAGTAATATAATAGATGATCAAAATCAACTAGAGCTGAGGATATATTTATCAGCCCATGCGTACACAATTTATTTAAGTGGTTGAGGATCCACAAACCTTACTTATGTTGGGAACCACGGCCCTGAGGGCGAAGAGCCTTTCATTGAGTTTATTTCTTCTATTGCGCTCGGACACAATGTTCTTCGCCATCGATGAAGACGCAGCACCATCCGGCGAGCTCGAATCATAGTACAAAGGACCGCCGTCATCCCAGTTCAAGCTACAATTCACCCAAAGAAACAAACACCAGAACTACACTTCTAACATGCTCCATGACATATTAATATTTAATACAGCTTGTCGTAAGAGTTGATGAGGCGATTTAAGACTCAAACTCATGATGCGTGACTAATAATGAAATTTTGTGTTTGAACAAAGTCGAACTCTTGGTTTGCAATTCTCAAATGAGTTGGTAGGGAGGCAGAACAGAATTATTACCTTTCCAAACCTTCTTTTTGTAGGATTTGCAAGTATAAGTTGTGTACGTACTCCTCGTCGTCGATGTAATCCATCTTTGCCTTCCTCGCTAGTAGGATTGGGACGAGGTCTTGGACCTTGGACGGGCGGAAACTCGGGAACTTTGGACATATATATATAGGAGTGGAAAGGCAGCCGAATGGCGAGATCAATATACAGCGGCAAAAGAAGAGTCTTCATTGTCAACGCCAATCATGGTGGCTTGAGCTGGCCAGGTACGTCAATCAATATGAAGTGAACATGCATGCAAATATGGTTGTCGCAATTTGCAATGCAAGAATAGCAATCCTTGTGCAGTTTTAGCGCCTGAGTCGAGTGGTCGAGGAGCAGGGATGCGGCGCCGTAACGTGGGCTTGAAGGCCAAAGAAGCGAGTGACCGGCCATCTTGACTTTCCTGTTATGGTAAAGGGTGACATGTATTAGGCAGGGGAGGCAAAATCTCCGTTATTAATTTTCGGCTCTCTGACTTGACCTCGTGAAGATCATTCATTGATTCGGCGATATCTAATGGAATATAATAAGACTGAAGACTGTACACCAGAGAGTGCAGTCGTCTAAAAATACTCCAGACAAGTAGGGGCCGTTTGGGGATTGGATGTTTTGCTACACTGTAGCATCCGGATATTTTATATATCCAGCTGAAACACCTCAGGATGTGTTTCAGTTGGACGTAAAAATCCACATGGATGCTACAGTAGATATCTAAAATCCAGTCTGGATGTTTTTGCAATAATCACGCCCCAAACGGCCCCTGTACGGAAGAGCAGTAATGGTAATTCAAGGCTGGATTTCATGTCATGACTAGACCACCCGAGATCAACGTACGGTGCACCCATTATGCACAACGCGGACATGAGGATAGCACATGCAGTAGCACATGGTCAATATACGTGGACTATGTGGTATACGCTTGTATTACGTGTGCGTGCCATTGATTTTGGGCACAAAAATAAAACTCCCTCCGTCTGTCTAAAAAAAATTGGCAGCATTTAAAGAATTATGAATCCACTATGAGGTGGGGGGTTTGCCCTACATGCTAATAGATCTTCATGAACATGCATGTGCAGTGGTAAGTGGAGGCTTGAAATGCTCTCAGTTCTTCAAGTCAATAAATTTTTTCCATTTTAAATGCAGCCAGGAATTTTTGGATGGAGGATAGTATAGATTTTTGTTTATCTACACCATCATAATTTAAGGTGAAGAAAAAACCAATGGGAAATAACCTAGATTATAATGAATTGTAAATATTTTAACTTCTTCTATGTGATTCAATTTTCCTCGTTTATGCAAGAGACTTGTCAAGAAGCACTTTCCCTGATGATGCTGTTTCTTTCAGCCCCACTACAGATTGGGCCTAGAAAACCGGAAGTGAAACTACGGATTCCACTTAATCCTGTTTGGGAAGTGTTTTGCGAAGAAAAATAATTTCCTCACCAAAGTAATGTGGCCAAATCCCTGACCACACTATATACTCCATGTTGCCCATATTAGTTGTCTACATTAGATATCCAAAATGTAATAAACTAAGTTCATTTTGTTTTCTAATTCAAACAAATACTATAGTGCAAGGGAAGTAGAAGATATTTTTGAACTATGTTAGAACTTATCTGCTAACTTAGTACATAGACACCTTTTGTACTAATCTCCGAACACACGGTGGTGCAATGGTCTTCAGTCTCCTGTGGACAAGATAAACCTTTGTGCGTGAGTGCCAATGCCTTGGAGCAGTTGTAGTGAAAAAATATATCAATGGCAACTAATGGATGTTGATGTAGTTCGTGTAGTCCTAGTAAGCATGAGAATCTATGCTCTAAGAGGCTGGTTGCCCTGCCCCTTCTAGTCGGGTCATAAGGACTCAGACATCCTTCCTTGTAAGAAAACAAAGTTGTAAAAAGTTATGTTATAGACTAAACAAGTTCGGGTCATCTCTCGAACCATGTCTCCATCATGGCTATCTGCATCCAAATCTAAAAGCTGACTTTAGACAACTAAAGTTTCGTTTGATTGTCTAGATCAGACCTGAGAGCGGCAAAGCATAGTAAAAACGGCTTATGAGATCAGCTTCCATTTGATTGAGTCTAATGCACCTTGTAAGGCTATACAGCCTATACTACTGGGGACAGCTGAATGAGTCTCGTAGAAAATTTTGCTTAACACGCTAAAAATTAATTCAGTTCAGTGATCAGCCAATCAAACAGAGCCTGCCTGAATTGGAATAAAAATGCACCTTTTGAGTCAAGGTGGATTTTTTCCAGATTTGGCTGAAACAAAGAGCGTCTGGTCAGGTTTTA
Organism: Houttuynia cordata; assembly: GCA_039654745.1. Lineage (NCBI taxonomy): Eukaryota > Viridiplantae > Streptophyta > Magnoliopsida > Piperales > Saururaceae > Houttuynia > Houttuynia cordata. The sequence continues at coordinate 16,353,347 of CM077502.1, read as the reverse complement.
TAGTTCCACGTAAAGGTGTAAATGGGCCGGCAAATGAGCTGATCTGACTTGGCTCAGATTGGCTCAAATTTTGGCTAGGCTCGTGTAAAGATCTGCTCGGGCTCGGCTCGAGCTTATCCCACTACAAGCCGAGCTCGAGCACAATAGTACTCGGATTGGCTCGGCTCGAACAAAGCTCACCACTCATCTCGTTATCTTTTATATATATATATATATATATATATATATATATATATATATATATATATATATAAAATGTTATAATGAGCAACCCATTTTGGTGAGCACAATGAGCAGCTCATTGTAAGACCATTGATGAACGATCTCACGTCCTACAATGAGCTGCCCATTTTAGTATATTTATTTTTTAAAAAAAATACCTATCCTACCCTTCCCCCTCCCCCTGGCAGTCTTCTCCCTCCCTCCCGTCGCCCCGCCACCCAGCCGGCGACCTCCCCGACGACCCTGTCGCCCCGCCCTCCTTCCCTTTTCCCTCTCTGGCTCGACGGGCGCCCCGCCACCCTCTCCCTCTGGTTCGACACGGCGCCCCGCTGCCCCCCTTCCCTCTCCCCAGGGACGACGGGGCGCCCCGTCGAACCAGAGGAGAGGGAGGGGTGGCGGGGCGCCCGTCGCCCCCCTTCCCTCTCCCCCCTATGGTTCGCAAGGCAGAGGGGGAAGGGGGGGCGACAGGGCCCTTCCCTCTCCCCGGGGGCGACCCGTCAAACCAGAGGAGAGCTCCGCCGCCCCCCTTCCGTCTCCCCCCCTCTCTGGTTCGACGGGGCCCCCGCCACCCGCTCCCCTCTCCTCTGGTTCAAAAGGGGCGCCCTTTCGAACCGGAGGAGAGGGAGCGGGTGGCGGGGCGGCCGCCTCTCCCCCCTCTGATTCGACACGGCGCCCCGTCGAAAGGGCGCCCGTCGCCCCCCTCCCTCTGTGGCGGGGCGCTGGTCGAGCCAGAGGGGGGGGGGGGGAAGGGAAGGAGGGCGGGGCCACCAGGGTGGCGGGGCGATGGGGTCGCCGGGAGGGCGGGGCTACGGCGTGGCGGGGCGATGTGTCGCCGGGGAGGGAGGGAGGCACTGCCAGAGGGAGAGAGAGAGAGGGAGAGGGGTACCGGGGCGCCGAGGTGGCGGGGGGCAGGGTCGCCGGCGGGGCGACGGTGTCACCGGGGAGGGAGGGAGGCTCTGCCAGAGGGAGAGGGAGAGGGAGGGGTGGGATAGGTATTTATATAAAAAATTAAAAATATCAAAATGGGTAGCTCATTGTAGGACGTGAGATCGTCCATCAATGGTCCTACAATGAACTGCTCATTGTGCTCACCAAAAATGGGCTGCTCATTGTAGCATTTCTCTCTCTCTCTCTCTCTATATATATATATATAATACAAATATACGATAAATATATGAGATCGTTCTCATATAAGGAGCAAGAAGCCAATCTTTTGGGTCATTGGATTTCAATTCGACGGTGTGTATCAAATCTTGGGGTAGGTGAGTGAGAACCATCACTCACCCTTGTAACCATCAGATCAAGATCCAATGGCTCGACATGAATTGGCCTTGTATAAGCTATATGAGAGCGATCTTATTTAAATTGTTTCCTAATATATATTGATATGCATAAATGACTAAGTACTATCTTTATCATTTTGTAAATACAATAAATATATTGATATTTTATATGTACATGTGCATGGTGTCTTATTTGGTTTTCTAATGTGGACACATATTTTGGATGGAGAAAATGTTGGAGTTTTATTTTTTAATAAATAAATATTAGAGTTTTATTTTTTATTGCTCCACATGTAAATAACCAAAGCTATTAAATTGCAAAGTTATGATTCGAATGTGACACAAGAGTGACAATACTATCAATTACTCCTTTTAGGTTTTGTTATCAACAAAACTAAAATTTGTGCCTCCGAAAAATAAAACACAACTTCTTTAAGAAGCTATTAGTTTTTATATCACTATTTTTCTCTTCCCTCTTTCAAGAGCTTTGATCTTCTGCATTTACATCTTGGGACTCTACCACAAAAGTCTTTTATCATTGTGAGTCCTAATTGTTAAAAAAATCATTTTTTGGTTATGGTTTCAAATAGAGAGAGTATCAAGGCTTCCCACAGGAAGATGTGGTACCTACTACTTGGGGCCAAAGTTTTAGAAGGGAAATGCAGAGGCTTCAAGCTCAATATTCTTCGCTTGGAGCCATTTATCACAAATGCGGATGCAGTTGTTGCTTGGAGCATTTGTAATTTGTACACATTATAGTTGAACTAGTTTAATGAACCTAGTTAAAATCCAAAATAGTTAAACGATAACTAGAGATAGCTAAATTATTCTACCATTGCATTACTAAATAAGTGCCCTTATCAAGACAAATTTTGCCTTCTACTAAATATTGAATTTATTTATTTTCCACTTCATCTTAAATTAGAGAACCTAATATTTGACAAAATTTTTAAATTATGATAACCGATCATACAATTGAGTCTAACATCATGAAATTCAGAATTACCACTAGACATGGGGCCCATACAAGTGGGGTTGTGTTTGTGTTTATATGTCTGCATTAGGAGAAATTATTAGGTACAACGACCTGACCACGTCAAGCTTATCTCAATTCTCATGGCATCAGGGAACTGTTGATATCCCTGATTGACTGTGCACATGCTATGCACGTGTGCTCATCTGTTTGGCACCCAAAACAGCTGGGACACGCACACATCATGAGTGTTGTCGATCTGGAATATCAATGACAAGTAGGCGCCATGGAGTAACTAATCTCCCATGCCCACAAAAAGTCCAGTTGGTCCAACGTCTCCAAAACCTGTAAGTTATTAATGACTGGACGAAACCAAGAAATAACCCCTCACGTGCGAAATTATAGAAGATCCCCTTTAAGATCAAACAATTCCATCGAATTGAGTATGATTGTATGTGTGATAGCATCTACTATACCAGGAATATCAATGAACCCCATTATTGCAATTGCTCAGGATACCCTCTTTTAGCTTCTAGGGTCTATTTCTTAGTTCAAGATCCCTCTTACTAACTGGAATAAAAGAATTAGTAGATCTGTTCCGCCCAAAATGGGAATGGGCTGGGGTTATGAACTTATAATCATGGAATTCCGCCTATTTTCCCATCTAGGATTTACATATACAACCTATATCACTGTCAAGGGTGAATATCTTATTATTTAGATATTTAGATTAAAAAAAGAAAAAAGAAGGAGACCCTTAGAAATTAAAAAAAAAAAGATTGGGTTGCGCATAACTCATAAGCTGCAAATCCTTGTCTCATGCCCTAAGCCCCCTCCTGACTCCCTCTATGGCGCTAACTGTCGGTTGGCTTCCAGGCTCCAACCTCTGTCTCCGGCCGCTGTTCCCCATCCTCGCTCCTCGCTGGCACCGGTCTCTCTCTCTGTCTCTCTCTTAAGTGCCATGAATGCTTCTTCTCCAAGTCTTCGTCTCTCTAGCAATCTAACTTTGAGACTAAGAGTACAAACCTCCAATGACGAGTGACGAGTTCGACGACCCAAGCCTTCTCCTCTGTCTCTGTTCTAATTCTGTGGTCTGTGTTGAAGGTTTGAACTTTGGCCTTTGAAGACTTTGAAGTTTGAAAGATGAAGTACAAACATGCTAGCATATTTCATATTAGTCATCTCAAATGGGAAATATTTGTTTTTTCAGTTTATTTGGCATTTTCCTTGAGATTGTTTTCGGTTAATTGTTGTCTTTTTTTATATTATAAAATTAAAAAAAAATTGAGCTTGAGTCGAGTATGAACCGAGCTTCCCTATAGTAGGCACTTAAGCTCAAGCTCAAGCCGAGCTACAGAAATACGAGCAGAACCCGAGCTAAGAGGGTATAAGCTTTTTACGAGCCGAGCCAAGCTCGAGCCAAAATTTTAGATTTAAAGTTTGAGTTGAGCCATGCTCAAACTTAGCTCAACTCGGCTCGTTTTCACGCCTAGTTCCATAGCCCTTTGGGTACCTAACCCCTAATATCAATTGTTAAATGATGATGAAAAGTCACGTCTAACCCAAGATTTATTTTTCATGATTTATAATTTTTTCTCAGATACACTACAACAAAATACGGACACACGAAAAGCCATTTTCTAAAAGAGAAGGGTTTACATGAGATCGTTCTCATATAAGGAGTATGAGGCCAATCTTTATAGCCGTTGGATTCCGATCAGAGGGTAAATATTAAATCAATGGGTAGGTGAGTGTGTCACATCAAGGAGTGGGTGAGATCATTATGGCTATTTGTAGCCGTTAGATCAAGATCCAAGGGCTATGATTTAAAGTGGCCTCATATAAGCTATATGAGAGCGATCTCATTTAAACTTTTCCCTTTCTAAAAAACTAGGATCCAGCCAGGCAAATTCTGTTCTATACGTTACAGATTGCAATGGACAAACACCTTTAAAAAGCATTTACAATGAAAAAGCCAACGCCTTTTTGTTCCCGTCCACATGGGCGGCGGCTCAAAAGCTAGCCCGCTTGAGGGAGGTGACGTGTAGGGCTAGGAAAATCCTACCCGACCCTATTACCCGACCCGACCCAACCCTAAAATTACCCGACCCGATCCGACCCTATTGCAAAATAGGGTCGGGTGCAGGTTTGAAAATTTTACCCTATTTAAAATAGGGTCGGGTAGGGTAATTACCCGAATTACCCGCACAACCCTATTTTACCCGATGTACATATTATAAAATATTATAATATACGTTTAATATTGAATAATCTAATTTTTAAAGGGAAAAGTTTAAATGAGATCGCTCTCATATTGCTTATATGAGGCCACTTTGAATCGTAGTCGTTGGATCTTGATCTGACGGCTATAAATATCCATAATGATCTCACCCACTCTTTGATGTGACACACTCACCTACCCATTGATTTGATATCCACCCTCCGATCGAAATCTAACGGCAATAAAGATTAGCCTCATGCTCCTTATATGAGAACGATCTCATGTAAACTCATCTCTATAAATATAATTTTATTTCTAAATCACCAAAAACCTTATATTAACCATATTTATATTAAAATTTAGTCAAATAAAGGTTAATTTTGACTTTTTAAATACTAAATTAACAAATAAAATTACTTATTTTTATTTTATTTTTTAAAAGTAGGGTCGGGTCATTACCGACCCGACCGAAGTAGGGTTAGGGTCGGCCATTCTCGACCCTACTCATGAATAGGATCGGGTAATTATCCGACCCTATTTAGGTAGGGTAAACGGTGACCCGACCCGACCCGACCCGATTCCCAGCCCTAGTGACGGGGACGGCCAAGCCGAGCGGCGACGAAGCAACTTCGATATCAAACGTGTCGTACCAGCGGAAGAGCTCCACCACCAGCTCCACTAAGTCCTTCCCCGCGCACTGTTTGTTCTCCGTTGTTGGCTTCTCCGTTCCGGCCCATTCGACCACAACACATGCTTCAACAGCCGCTCCCCCTCTTCCCCCACGAACCGCCCCGCCACAAACTCCTCCGCCCGCTCGAACACTCGAGGGTCCCTTATCGCCATCGGCTGGAACCCGAAGAGCATCTCTTGGCCGCCCATAATCAAGATCGACGAAAAGGGACTTGAAGGAGGACTGGAATTCTGGGATCACAGAGTTTCTTCTGGATTGGTGGAGGAAGAAGAGGAGCTTCTTGAGCGTATCCTGACGTATCCCGCCCACATCTGACATGTATCCGTCTGTATTGGAACGTGTCCAATTTTTTTTTTAATTCTGAATATACGCAGGATACGCAGGCAGCTGTGTCAATTTGCCGTATCCGAACTTCTTAAGTTGAATCACTGGTGTTCTCTTTTTTATTAGTCCAAGTTTATTCTTTATTCATGTTATTTTATCTCGGATAGTTGAATCACTGGTTTTCTATTTTTCATTAGTATCTAAACTACTCCTACGAAGAATATTTGGTTGATCAGCGGTATCTGATCCGTCTCTATTTCCTCAGTAAATTTGAATCATGCTGATTCTGCCCCATGAAGAATTAAGCGCAATTTCTGTATGTAAGTAGCTCACAACTTTGTCTAGAGAATAGAAACCAAAGAGGTTGAAAAAAAAAACAAAATGGAAACAAACATATTTCTCAACTTCCTTTCATCCAGTGAGAACAATTATGTAATCCCAAACCAAATGAAACAATGAGACTGTAAGTCAAGCAAGTGGATGATTGAATTACTGGAAACAAGTATGACTTTTAATTCTCAACTTGAAACATATATGATGCCTCCAGTGATGACACTCATAATATTATACCAAAGCAAAATGTGGTGATGTAACACCATCACAAAACTTATCAGGAGACCCATAATAACTTACAAATGCGCCAAACAAATGAAAAAACAAAATTTTCCAACGAGAAAAATTCAGTGGCCAAGCGTCTTGCATATCAAGACCAGCAAAATCTGACAATAACTTTAATATTCCGTTCAAGGTTGGAGGACAAATTTAGTTTCTTCACATCTCCTGTGCGCCAGATTAGAGTCCAAGGAATGTCAAAGAGTTCTAATTGTAATCAGAAACCAAAGAGGCTGCAACCCTTTTTAATGCTTCAGATACCCTCAGCAAATCGGACTTCGTATGAGCTGCAGAAACATACAGGCGCAGACCTGCTGAAAGTCTGCACCTATTATTCACGGATTTTCTCGTAGCTGTTATAAATACGGAATCTTCTTTTAGTACGTGAAAGGAAAGACAGAGAAACGTTGCTAACATGTTCTTTACTTCAAGGCTAAATCCATAGGTGCTTTGGTCTGACAGGTTCGGCTATTTCTTCAAGCAGCTTTAAATCTTCATCAAAGGTTCCCGTTGTATTTTTTAGTTTCAAAAACACAATTGGTGAAAGTGGATTACTAATGATAGAGAGACTTGGTATGTCCAATAAACCTTCATTATATATAGAAACATGTAAGAAATAGATTAGGTAGACAAATTGGGAGATAACAAAAACGAGAATACCAAGTCCAAAAGAAAATTGCATGTGTCCTCAGATATCAATAAATTTCCTTGGACATCAGATAGCTAGCTAGTTTCCTCAGAAATCAATATATTGCAGACTTGCAGTTGTCAGTAGATAGTAGATACTGTTGAAATTTGACTTGAAATTAAACAAATTAATTTAAAAATGCTGTGATCGATCGGCAAAATAACGCGATCGATCGTGTTACGATCGACCGTGATAAACACGATCGATCGTATTTACTGGAATTTTAGGATTTGTGCACCGCGACAAAACGATCGACCGTAATTTTAGGCTAAATAAGGCGATCGATCGCAAAGCGATCGATCGGCATATAAAACGATCGATCGGCTAAGCGGTTACAGCGAGTAAATGGCCGTTTTCTCTGCAGAAAAGTGCGTCTCTTCTTCCAGAAAAGGCCCAACAACGTTCTTCTTTATATATAGAACGATTTTCTGCAGAGAAGGGTAACAGAAACAACAAAATAATTCATTCTTCTTCTCTCTTGATTCTTGGTCCATCATTGAGCAATAGAATCTCCGCTGATTGAGATCCAGTCAGTTTGATTTGAAGTGCACATTTAAACTGACGGTGTGGTTCGTTGTATCTCGGGAACGGAACGCGATTTTTCGCCTGTGCACGGAGGGCGGCGTATCTGTTTCAAGGACAACGCATAGCGTGCCTCGAACCTGGTTCTAATTCTTATACTCATTCTAGTGATTTATGTGTATATATTTGTCAATTTATGTGCATAATTTGGTAGTATTTCAGCCCTCTTTTATGTGACAATCCCAACAATCTTGAAACAGATATTATTTGTTCTTGTTGATTGAATACTACTGCAATTATGGGTGTTGACAAATCATTGAAACCTGAGAAATTTGATGGCAAGAATTTCATGTGATGGAAAACAAAGATGAAATTTTGGTTGACTCAATTGAACATATTCTATGTTATTTCTGATGTTCATGTGGAAAAAACTGTATCTTCTGAATCTGATAAGACTGCTAGTTCGTCTGATGTTGGAACAACTAAGGCTGTTGATAGTGATAAATTCAAACAAGATGATGAACTGTGCCATGGACAAATATTGAGTGTCTTGAGCAATGAATTATATGATTTACATGTGAATACTAAATCTGCTAAAGAACTATGGGAAACCCTTGATAAGAAATTTGGAAAGGAGCATGAAGGGGAAGAAAAATATGTTGTAGGCGAGTATTTTGACTACAAGATGGTCGATAACAAATCTGTTAGAGACCAGGTTGTTGAGATACAGAATTTGGTAGCAAAGATCATTGGGAAAGGCATTCCCGTTGACGAGAGGCTCCAAGTTCCGGCGCTTATAGATAAGCTACCACCCTCATGGCAAGATTTCCAAGTTAACTTGAAGCACAAAAGGGATGCAATGTCCGTTGATGATCTTATAGTAGCCATACAAATTGAAGAAAAGCATAGAGGTAAGATGAAAATCATACAAGGCTCATCTTCTGGGGTCAAAGATAGTGCGCAAGCAAATGTTGTAGAAGGGAAACCGAAGTTTCATGGCAATAAGAAGAACAACAAGAAGTTTAAGAATCGGTCTTACAAACCTGGTTCAAATATCCATAAGGACAAGAAGTCGAAGGTTTGCTGGGTCTGTGGGAAACCGGGACATTTTGCAAACAAGTGCAAAGAGAAGAAAGGTCAGGACCATAGTCATGGTGGGGCTGCATCTTCTGCTCATGTTAACATGGTTACTTCGGATGACAGGTTAGTATTAACTAATTCTGAAATTAACTTGGCATGTGAATCTACCGATTGGTGGGTTGATACAGGGGCAACTGTTCACATCGGTGTTGATGTTTCTTCTTTTTCTTTCTATCAGGAAGTAAAGGATAGGACTGTGACGATGGGGAACTCCTCTGAGGCTAGAGTTTATGGAGTTGGAAATGTGGACATCCGGTTTACATCGGGGAACACGTTGACTCTTCGTAATGTGTTGCATGTGCCTAGTGTGAGGAAGAACCTAGTTAGTGGAGTACTTCTTAGTAGAGAAGGATATAAATTAGTGTTTGAATCAAATAAAGTTGTAATAACTAGATATGGTACTTTTATTGGCAAAGGCTATGTGTGTGATGGCCTCTTTAAACTAAATTTGGTTTCTTGTAATAACTCTTTATTTCAAGTAAATGACTCTTTAGTTTATCATGTTGATTCTTTTGATGTGTGGCATATGAGACTTGGACATGTGAATTCAAATACTATTAAAAGACTGATGAATCTTGATTTGATTCCTAAATTGCATGATGTTACTAGTGATAAATGTGAAATATGTGTTCAAGCAAAACAACCTAGAAAACCTTATAGGTCTATTGATAGGTCTACATGTTTGCTTGAATTAGTTCATTCGGATATATGTGAATTGAATGGATTAATTACTAGGGGTGGTATGAGATATTTCATTACATTTATTGATGATTACTCTAAATATTGTCATGTTTATTTACTAAAGTCTAAAGATGAGGCTTTTGAGAAGTTTAAGGTCTATAAGATGGAGGTTGAGAATCAAACTGAAAGGCAGATTAAAAGACTAAGGTCTGATCGTGGTGGGGAGTATTGTTCCCTTGAATTTTACAAGTTTTGTGAAGATCAAGGAATAATACATGAGACCACAGCGCCTTACTCTCCTCAATCTAATGGAGTGGCAGAAAGAAAGAATAGAACATTCATTTACATGATTAATTCTATGCTTTCATCTTCGGGTCTACCGAAGAATTTATGGGGAGAAGCAATTCTTTCTGCTTGTATGATCTTAAACCGTGTGCCTCATAAAGGACAAAATACAACTCCTTATGAGTTAATGAAAGGAAGAAAACCAAGCTTAAAGTTCATTAAGGTTTGGGGATGTCTTGCCAAAGTGAAAATCCCAAACGTGAAAATGGATAAGCTAGGTTCAAAAACATATGATGCGGTGTTCATTGGTTATGCACAAAATAGTAGAGCATATCGGTTTTTAGTAATTGGGTCAGATCGGCAGGATTATGCACCTAATACTATTAAGGAGTCCAATGATGCAACATTCTTTGAGAATGTATTTCCTATGAAGGAAAAGAGTAAAGCTGTAGTGCATAAAGAAGATGGATCATCATCTTCTATTCCAAGAATTGAAGATTCGGATACCAATGTAGAGGTTAGGAGATCTGAAAGAACCAGAATAGAGAAGAATTATGGAGATGACTTTTATACTTACATGGTGGAGAATGAGGATCCTTTGACATTTAATGAGGCTATGTCATCTAGTGAATCTCCTTTATGGAAGGAAGCGGTACAGAGTGAGCTGGATTCAATTCTTGCACATGGGACATGGGTTCTAACGAATCTACCTCCAGGGTTTAAACCCATTGGGTGCAAGTGGATCTTTAAAAGAAAATATTATCCTGATGGATCCATTGAAAAGTACAAAGCTAGATTAGTGGCTAAAGGGTATAGTCAAAAGGAAGGTTAAGATTTCTTTGACACGTATTCTCCTGTGACCATGATAACTATAATTAGAGTGCTTATTACATTGGCAGCTCATTATAACCTCGAGATCCATCAAATGGATGTCAAAACAGCATTTTTAAATGGTGAATTGGAGGAGGAAATCTATATGGAGCAGCCTGAAGGTTTTGTAGTTCCTGGTCAAGAAAGAAAAGTATGTAAGTTAGTGAAATCTCTCTATGGATTAAAACAGGCTCCTAAACAATGGCATCAAAAGTTTGATAATGTTCTTCTTTCTAATAATTTTATTATGTGTACATCAGATAAATGTTTATATTGGAAGTCCTTTGATTGTTCATTTGTAATGTTATGTTTGTATGTTGATGACATTTTATTGTTTGGTGATAATGTGCATCATATCAATAAGGTTAAGGATTTCCTTAATGAGAATTTTGATATGAAAGACTTGGGTCTTGCCAAAGTCATACTGGGCTTAAAGATTGACAGGACTTCTAATGGAATAGCTGTGAGCCAATCACACTATGTGGAGAAGATTCTAAAGAAGTATGGTTACTTCGATAGAAAACCTGTCAGTACGCCGTATGATTCAAGTGTTAGACTAAAGAAAAATAATGGGGAAAGTGTATCACAACTTAGATATTCACAGCTGATAGGAAGCTTGAGTTATCTGGCAAACTGCAGTAGACCGGATATATCCTATGCTGTGGGAAGACTAAGTAGATACACTAAGAGCCCTAATGAGTCTCATTGGATTGCCATTGAGAGAGTGTTCAGATATCTGAAGGGAAGTGTAAATTTTGGTTTACATTATTCCGGGTTCCCTGCTGTATTAGAAGGATACAGTGATGCTAATTGGGTATCAGACTCTGATGAAACAAAGGCCACGAGTGGTTATGTATTTACACTTGGTGGTGGGGCAGTTGCATGGAAATCTTCCAAGCAAACTGTGATAACAAGATCTACTATGGATGCTGAGTTAGTAGCTCTTGATAAAACTGGAGGAATGGCGGAATGGCTTAGGGATCTATTAATAGATATACCCTGGTTGAATAAGCCAATTCCTGGAATTTTGATTCACTGTGACAGCCAATCAGCTCTTGATAAGGTTAAGAGTAAGAATCATAATGAGGTCCTCTAGGCATATTGAACTAAGGTATAAAATCTTGTGCAAGTTGACTACATCGGGAGTTATTACCTTAAGTTTCATACGATCAGCGGATAACTTGGCTGATTCGTTTACTAAAGGGTTGTCGGCAGGACAAGTCTTTAACTCATCTAGGGGAATGGGGCTTAAAGTCTATGATTTAAGTCATCGTTAGTAGCAACCCAATCTCTCTGAGTGGAGATCCCACGACGAAGATTCAATGGGTAACAACAAGCTAATGCGTGATTTGGAGAGCACTATTATAATAAATTGTATGCTCGTTCCCGTGTAGTGATGAGAGTGCTCTACTGCATATGAAACAGGGTGACGAAAGTCTTAATGAGGTCAAGGCTTAAAAAAGCAGGGTATTGTTATGCAGATTACCCTTGGAGACTGTCACCTATATGAGTGCCACTGAGGTCGCAGTTAAGGAGAACGAGGGCTTGTTCTCTAATGTGCAACTCATGAAAAGATACAAGGCGCATGGCCATAAAGCGCTACCCCGAATGATCTCGAAAAGGGAGTTACTCTAACTGTTAGGTTTGTCAAAGCTCTTGCTTTAAGGTTCAAGTTCAAGACTTAGTTCACTTCGAACTTGTGAGAGTGGCGGCCTACCAAACTAGGTGTAGGTTCAAACCCGCAAGGTACCTATCTCCGAAAACTTAGAGTACTATTGCTCAATGTCTCATTCATGTGTCGTATGCATTTTAGTGTATAGAATGGTTTAATATCAAGTCATGGTGGGGATTGTTGAAATTTGACTTGAAATTAAACAAATTAATTTAAAAATGTTGCGATCGATCGGCAACGATCGATCGGCAAAATAACGCGATCGATCGTATTTACTGGAATTTTAGGATTTGTGCACCGCGACAAAATGATCGACCGTAATTTTAGGCTAAATAAGGCGATCGATCGCAAAGCGATCGATCGGCTTATAAAACGATCGATCGGCTAAGCGGTTACAGCGAGTAAATGGCCGTTTTCTCTGCAGAAAAGTGCGTCTCTTCTTCCAAAAAAGGCCCAACAACGTTCTTCTTTATATATAGAACGATTTTCTGCAGAGAAGGGTAACAGAAACAATAAAATAATTCATTCTTCTTCTCTCTTGATTCTTGGTCCATCATTGAGCAATAGAATCTCCGCTGATTGAGATCCAGTCAGTTTGATTTGAAGTGCACATTTAAACTGACGGTGTGGTTCGTTGTATCTCGGGAACGGAACGCGATTTTTCGCCTGTGCACGGAGGGCGGCGTATCTGTTTCAAGGACAACGCATAGCGTGCCTCGAACCTGGTTCTAATTCTTATACTCATTCTAGTGATTTATGTGTATATATTTGTCAATTTATGTGCATAATTTGGTAGTATTTCAGCCCTCTTTTATGTGACAATCCTAACAGATACCAGATGGTAAACTTGAGGGAGAAATCGAGGCTTTCAAGTAAACCAGCAAGAAAGATTTCCTTATACATTTAACTCTCAGAACATTACAGAGTACTTTTAGAACTAGCAAGAAAGATTTAAAAATTTACGTTCTTCCATATTTTGCTCCTCTGACAGAGATGTGTTCGTAAACAGAAACAGGTGAGAAGCCATTAGAGAAGATTACAGGAAAATGGATATTATAGAGTGTCTTTGTTGGTTGAAAGAAATTCAAGTTCCTGAAAATGGAATCGACGATGCAAATTTCAATAAGACATATCATCATGCAAGCAGCATAATTCAATCAACATGCACATAATAAGGGCAGAAGGTTTTCTTAATTACGCTACTCCCTCCGTCCAAAAATATGTTTCCTGATTAAAAAATCAAACAGAAAGACAATTAATGAAGAAAAGAAAGAATTCTACGAATAAGTTCGATGCTGCTTACAGTCAATTACGGAGAACAAATCAAGCCGTCTATTTCTGATTATCTATTTCTAATCCATGCAATTCGTTTAAATTACAAAAAAGCAAACTTTCATGTGTACTACATCTTAATACAGAATGGCAATAGAAAAAGGACGCAACAATTGCCGTGCGAATGAGGCATTATCAAATGGTCTCTTCGAATCAGACTGGCCTTCTCCCTTTTTAATGTTTGTTAATCTAGCTACAAATGAGAAATTGGAGTGTTGAGATACAAGTCACATAATAAACTAAGGGGCTGTTTGGGAGGCCATTCGATGATTGTAGGAAAATTATATTTTTTTATTTTTATTTTCATAAATAAAATAAAAATGAGAGTTTGTTTGGCAAGGCCTTTTTTCTATTTTCTTTAGATCATTTAGGATGTAAAGGGTGTTTGGGAGCTTTATATAGAAACCCATTTAAGGGTACTCATGGTCTTTTTCACCATTTTCATTTAAAAAGTCATTTGACATTTAAAGGTCCTCATGAGAACTTTCACATCATAAATAAGAAATAGCCCTTAAATGATACATTACCATTTGAATGTAATTCTCTCCATGAATGTGCCTCCCAAACGGGTTTTAAGGGGAAATGGTCTTAGATGATGTGGGAGGTTATAACAATACAATCCTACCTTCCTTCTGAGAATGTAAAATATAGAAATGACATTATTAAAGGATTAGTAGTTCACCAGCCCACGTTTTAGCCAGCTCGCCCCATTATATGGTCGGTGGATATCTACCGTATATGTATATCTAAATGGTAGACATCTACATTTTGTGTAAAGGGGGTTGTCTGGGTAGACCATGGGTGGTCAACTACTCATTCCATTATTAAGTAACCAACTAAATTACCAAGGATTAGTAGTTCACTACCACCTGTTTTAGCCAGCCCACCCCCATATCACAAACAATTAGTATACTCATTGAAACGCTGGATATCCACTGTTTGTGTATGGTGTGGTGTGAGCTGGCTAACAGGTGGTTGTAGACTACTCATTCAATGACCAATCACATGTTGCGCCTGTTCACCTCTAGAAGCTCAGCCTTTACCTGCAATGTTTGGGATGTTGAACACGTAAACATGCTGAATAAGAGTGAATTTACAAAAGCTTGTATAAATAAAACATGAAAATGGCTATCAAGGCTGGACATTTAAAACGTTTTATCTTATTAAACACAATTGTGTTTTTCTTTATTTTGTAGCTTAAATAGAAGACATTAATTTGATGGAAACATAATTTTAGTTCACACTTAATGAGATCGCAAATTTTGCTTCCCTACATGACGATAAGTTGTAAAAGTAGCTTTCTTTGATCAGGGCGAGTGTGAGTATTTTGGGGAACTGGTTCATCCTGGATGCTTGTATTCCCCACTTTCCAGTAACTAGTACCTTTTTTTCAGCACTATATGGGAAATAACCGATGTTCCCAAAAGCTGGAGCCGGTAAGAAAGGGTTAATAGAATGTATCTCTACTCAATACTCCTTGCACATCAAGCATTTATTAAAACTTAGCATGTGGACTAATTAGAGGAGAGAGGAGGATTAAGCATGATCTCCGAAAAAATATGCCCCAAAACATAAATGAGAGAAAACTGGTCCATGTGGGATCTTGATAGATAACAGATGTTTCAAAACCTTTGAGCGGGTAGGAAGGTAGGAAAGCGTTATTATGATATTTCACTCAGCTCAACACTATATAACCAGTAACTACTCTTGTTAGGATGTTACTGGAGCCAATCCTCCATTTAACCAAAAAAAATATTAACAAGAAGTAATTGGTGTTATTGGGGAGTTGAAAAGGCCCGAATAACTTTTATTAAAGAGCACAAACGAATTCAATTTTAATTCTTCTTAACTTAATGAGAGCTTGCGTTGTTGGACATGCTGCGGCCACTATCGTCTAACATCTATTATCATCAAATCACCATACTCACAAGTTTTTTAGATGTATGAGTGCCAACCAAATTCATAAGGTTTTTTTTTTTGAGGTGAACCAAATTCAAGTTGACGATGGTAAAATTCATGTCAGCCTGTGCATTTTGCGTACTTGTTAATTAACCACCCATCCTAGTTAATGGTAAATGATCCACTTATGAATTGATCTTACTGACTAATTGTCACGCCCCGAAATTTCCGGTCTCGTCAGAGTGCGGAAGTCGTCCCTTATGCGAACAGTCTTGAGATTGGAAACTCGGGCACGCGACCGAATACTCGATCATTCGGCCAATTACAACATCACGAAAAGATGCACAATTGAAATTATTCAATCTCATGAACCAACATAATTAATCAATATGAAGTAAAAATCTATAATCTCAAATTATCCCAAAGTAAAAGTCATTAAAAGATCTCTTATTAAAATCACTAAAAGTCCTTGGCACACAAACCATTAATGTCACAACTATTTAATTTAAATGAAAGCTAAACTTCATGTCTTTCCAATTACAGTCTTCAAGTTTTTCCTTTAACTGCAACATTCTCCAAATCTACTATTTATTCATACCTGCATCACAGGATGCATGAGTATTCCGAAGAAATATCCAGTAGGATAAAAAAACTCACACAAGCACAGGTGGTACAATATATAACAAGGAATAGAATTCAAACGACAACTGGATAATCAACAATATTTGAACTGAATATAAAGAATTCCAATACTAGGAAAATATCATCAATCATCAGGACTTCAAAACAAATAAAATGTATGGAGAGAATATCATTCATCATGAACCCAAACATCTAAAATGTGTGGAGATACAATTTCTGCTCTCAATCATCACCACTCACATAAGGTTACTTGCCAGATTACCCTAGACGTTATCTTTTTGAAACTCTGCCATGTCTAGGATACTGGCCCCATCAGTGTTTATGGACACAATGGGCGGAGACCGCTGCACCTTCCGTAATGTCTCAACAGTCTAAAAACGTACATATATGCCTCTCTTTGGGCGGGAACCTAATAAAGATCCAAACATATAATTTCTTAACACAAGGGCTTTTGAGCATCCAACCTCTCACCCTGGCAGAGTCTACTCCTAATCCAAGTGCTTTTCAGTAATATGAAACTCTCGACTAGATAGAGTCTATCATGACTTTTATGAGCATATTATGAAAGTCTTCACACAGGTACGTACTTTTGAGACTACATGTCTCTCATCCTGAGAAACTTATTTAACTGCCTCTAATGGACGAAAACTCGTAAAGTTCTTATAAAGAATTAAGGGAGTAATTAATTACTCAAAGACAGAGATATAGAAATATATCTTCTGTGAAAAACACATTCTTTCTGATAACCGACTCACGAAAGGAGTACAACAAAGATCTCAATGCTTCTTCCCAACATCTGACTCACTAAGGAGTACAATAGATATTTCAATACCTCTTTCAACATCTAACTTACGAAAGGAGTACCAATGAGATAACTTTATCTCTATCATCACACGACTCACCATAGGAGTATCAAAATAAAGTCTCAACAATATGAGTGTTACACAATACTTTGCCCTAGATAGAACAATTCCAATACTCAACTCAGTCATAAAAACATTGGTCCAGACTTTAAGGTTTAAGACTTTGGTCAGAGAGGAATAATGGTTCGGCTTCCAGTTGGAAACACGAATCGAGTCAATATTAACAGTAAAACACATAAGACTTCATGAATGCCAAACCACCATCATTAGCCTATGATATTAAAGTATTATACTTAGTCTATTCTACTGTAATACTTACTGAAAATTCTTGTATAATGTATATAAAGTTCTTGGTTTATTCTAACATAGGCTATTACTTTGATAAAGTTTCCTCAACTTTTGCCATAATTACAGTGTTCTGTCTTTGCATAACAGTTGACTTCCGATGCTTCCTAGTGTCAGCACAAAATTAATTTAATTATGAAATTCTTACTATATATAGTCCTATGAGTCTAGTTTCTAACCCAATATATGGCATATTTTAATAAAGGTCATTAGTGCAGAAATAGTTCTGGCCGAAACCCCTAATTATAGTTCTAATCAATTTGTGAGTATGTTTGCCCATAATCCATCCATTAATACATGATACACTTGAATATCCCCCATCTCTTACATATTCCATAACTTTATTAGGTCTAATTTTGAATAGTTCTTTTTCAAGGATTAGGGTGCACTTTCACTATCCTTATTCATCTTACACATATACACATTTTACTAGTTGAATTAGGTAAATTGAACAACTAATTAGGGACATATGGATACACATAGTCAATGAATTGACTTGACACAAAGGTGTGACCAGTAAGGTCATGACGCCAATTTATGAGATGTCCTCTATTAATATTCCACTTTAGTATCAATCGATGACTATAACCAATTATTAAGATCTTATATCAATGAAATCGCCGTAATTCCTTAATGAATTAGGATGACACAAATTGGACAGCAACATCATAATCCATAAGACCACAAGGACGCATCAAGATGTATCAAAACAATTTAAGCTTTCCATCTAAGAGCTAGCATGTGTAACAAATACGAATTAGAACATCAATATTCACACGATTGAGCAAATAACATATCATAACTTGACAATTTAAGAGATTGGTACTTAGCCATCAACTCTCATGAAAATACACAATTGTCAATCGATATATCATCATAAGAATTACTCGAACAAAGTATGAAATTCAGATTTAAGAGGTTGGAAAAAATCATCTTGCCACACTTGCACACGTGTGTTACTGGGTTCCTCGTGTACATCTAGGCCTCCTTTTTGCAACGCCGCCTTCGTTCCTTGAATCGAACGAGGTTTGAATCGAGATAGAAGGTTGAAAGCTTGCTGGTTTGGTATAGGAAAAGGAGAAGAAAATCAAAAGGAAGCATAGTAGGGTTTAGGTCGGCCAACAACGAGGGACGCCCCCTCATGTGTGCTTTTATACAAGATCTCCTATTCCAATTAGGATATCTCCTTGTTTAGATCACTTTCCTCCCATAATCACCTGCCTTATAATCCTAGCCGTTGATCAAATCACACTCCTAATTTGGTCAAGGACGTCCTCCCTCATAGAATCCCAAATCAGTTTGGATTTGGCATCAAATCTAGAACCAAATCTCTCAATTAATTCAATCACCCGATTAGGAAACTGCCTAATCCTTATCTTACTTCACTTGGACGTCCCATACCAATTTGAATTCTTTCTTTTGATTGGTTGATATTGATCTTCAAAATATCCTTTCCTCTTCCAAGATTATCTCATATTATTCTCACCAACCAATTCGGTTAGTTTCCTAATTTACTACCAGTTACTCCTTAGTTACTGCGGGTAAATCCAATCAAATTTTTTTACCCAGATTTCCTCTAACCATCTAGGTAACTACTTTGTGCCACCTCACCCACCTGAGCCTGACGTCCCAGACATGTGCCCACGTGGTCCTGACATCCAGATGTCTTGTGTCTTGGCACGTGTCTCATAGTTGCGCATCTTAGATGTCCCGCATACAAAGCACGCTACTCTGACTTGCGTAGTTCACGAACCATACGTCTTTGCCAACTCACGTCGCACACTTGTGACCCCACATGAGCCACATCTCCCTCTCTGGCGCCCAGTGCGTTTAGCATCTGGTTCCTCCATCTGCTGATTGACGTGTAATTAACTAGCAAATCGTTATATGTCTCGCATTACCATATTCCATCTTACTAAGTCAAGTATGAGTGCTCAACACTCTGAACCTCACACCCTGGTGCCTGGCCCCACTCCTGGTATTAGGTGTACTTAGCCCCTGGCGCCAGACCAACCTCATCGCCAAGTTGAGCCCAGTGCTAGGGCTAGTCCTCGCGCCCTAGTGTCCTACCTAATTTGGTCAATCGCTTAAGCAATTCATCATGCATTATAACAATCAATCAACATATCAAATCACACGACATAACCAAACATCTAATCAAGCAGCTAAACATTCCTATTTTAGACCAGTTTACTAAAATAGTAATTTAGCAAAACATACCAATTTTTCGGGTGTTACATTAATGCAGATTGCATGGCATGTACTCACTGATTAAGACAATAATACGCTTCTATAAATACAAATTAATTGGCTTTCTACCACAAGATTTAATGTAAATACATTGTCCCGCTCTGCCCTTGTCCACAACCACTGGTGAAGATGCTCTCTCTACCCTAATGGCGGCACGGCGGTGACTAAATGGGACTGGTTAAGGATATAATTTTAAATAGTCTAATTTTGTTTGGCATCATTTAAGTAGAGATATGAAACATAAGATTTTTATAACGAAAATAATAGTAAATCATTATGTATGAAATGTTTTTCGTTACACGTTACGTATGTATTGCATTTGTCGGGTCAATTAAAAGATGGATTGTTTTTTCTACAGTACTGCTCCATATTTTTTACTACGTACAGCCATGCAGCATCATTGCTGACACTCATGGAGTCTAGCACTTGCATTTACGCGCGCGCGTATACGATCATTACACAGAGATCAGACAACAGCCATGAAAGCAGTTTAAATTGGGCAAGAAAAATGAGCTATCAAGACACAAACTTACAGTCCTTTGGCAGGTCGGTCATGAATTAATTCAATGAATCATGCGTCAAGTGCGGCCCGGATCTTCTCTTTCAGTCGAGCTTTCTCAGTTTCATCCACCTGAAAGGCGTTTCATATTAGCTAGGATACGTAACTGGCCAGTGCAAATTCATTCCACATTAAAAACCATTCTTCCCCAGGGTCTCATGCTTTCAAACCTTAACGCTTAGTATGAAAAACACGAAAATTGGACGCAAATGGAAATTCTACGTAAAAAAAAAGGAATACTGCAGGTTTAAACAAATAACAGCAGCTGACATAAGTGGTTTGTTCCATCAATGCGCCATGACCTTGGATGGGTACCTAATATAGCTGTCGAAGTATTGTACGCACTTGAAGCTCATTTTCAAAGCAGGTGAAGATCAACAAAGGTGTACGTACAGCTTAAATTTGGCTTATACTGACCATTAAGGGGATGTATAGACTCCAGTACAAGGAGATCATTAGGAAATAAAATCCACTGGAGAAGTTTTGTCTGTTTTGACTGAACGCACGCCTTCCGCCTACGGTGTGCGCTGTTGATTTTGGGAGATCGATGGATCGTGAAACTTCACCAGCGGATTCGATTCGATCATTAGTAACTATCCTTTGGATATTTCTTCATGTAATTGATAAGGGAAGCTAGGTGGGGTCAAACAAGTACGTCTCTAGTCTCTACCATGCAATCAGCTAGAGATTATCCTATTAAGTAATCGATTCAGCTTGTCATTTTTGTGACCTTGCGATCGAATATGTACTCTTTAACTATTAAAGGTCATGCGCTCCTTAGCAGAAAGGACCAGAAGCTGATGAGTCTCTCTGTTCTTTTTAAAAAGGCAATAATTGAATTGTTGAGGACTCTGAACCCACGAGCACGAAGTCTACAATGCAGGAAAGAAAACCAGACGTGGAAGCTACTTTTTGGGAAAGTGACTACCTCGACTAAGACAGTCTTCAAAAGCCTGCCTGAGAAAGCAGTGATGTTTGCTGCAACGATCTTGAGCTTTAGAGTCTCAAACACCTCGCACAGCTTCACCATAGTCTGTGTCTTCTTTCTGCACGTTATGCTGACTAGGGAAATTCTCTCTCCCACCTCGGATACCCGAAGCTGCACCATATAATAATACAAACATGTTGTAACCCTTTGGCCCATAAGATCAAATTCCCTACTAGGCCTAGATGATAACCATTTTGGGGGAAGTTGTTTAATGAGAAATGTTGGAGAATTACTTCTAGCACTTCGATACTGTTGGAGTGATTAGTACTACTTGTTGGATCCAGCCTTTTTTTCTTTCTTCTAGAAAGGGATGGACCCAGATCGGAATTAGGAGTTTGCAGTTGCTTTCCAGACTCCAACACCTCTATCTCCTCCTGGAGCTTCTTTTCCTGCTCATGGAGCTCTTGAATGTAATCAATGGCATCCTTAACTGTGGATGTTTTATCCATCTGCACCATAAGAATAATCACCACTACGTGAAAGCGATCCACAAGACAAGGAAAGTTGAACTAACAAGTGAAACTTCCACAAACACCCGTGACCATGGCGGATTCTAAAGCGATTTTCTTCATCAGAGTATCCACTATTTTAATCCCATTCTTCCCATCAGCGGGAATCACCATTAAGTTAAGACACTCCCTCTGTCCCATGTTAATTGTGTGAATTAAAAATCAGAAATGAACTAATCTTAGTTGACTTTGGTTGGCAAATCCAGACAACTAATGTGGGATGGAGGGAGTAATATAATAGATGATCAAAATCAACTAGAGCTGAGAGTATCCTTATTAGCTCATGCATAAGCCGTTAAGTCACCAAAACAAATTACTTAGTTGAATTCCCACCTGGCGTACACAATTTAAATAAGTGGTTGATGATCGACAAACCTTACTTATGTTGGGGACCACGGCCCTGAGGGCGAAGAGCTTTTCATTGAGTTTCTTTCTTCTATTGCGCTCAGACACAATGTTCTTCGCCGTCGATGAAGACGCAGCACCGTCCGGCGAGCTCGAGTCGTAGTACTGAGAACCGCCGTCGTCCCAGTTCAAGCTACACTTCACCCAAAAAAACAAACACCTGCTATTAGCAACCTCTGTCATTAGAAAAATAAAATCAAAACAAAGCTACACTTCTTACATTCTCCATGGCATACTAATATAATATACAGCATTTATTTGTCTTTAGAATTGATGAGGCGCTTTAAGACTCAAAATGCGTGGCTAATAATGAGTTTTTTTGTTTGAACAAAATCGAACTCTTGGTTTGCAATTCACAAATGAGTTGGTAGGGAGGGAGAGCAGGATTATTACCTTTCCAGACCTTCTTTGTGTAGAATTTGCAAGTATAAGTTGTGTACGTACTCCTCGTCGTCGATGTTATCCATCTTTGCCTTCCTCGCTAGTAGGACTGGGACGAGGTCTTGGAACTTGGAAGGGCTGGGACCTTTTGTCTGGAGCGCAGAAACTTGGGAACTCTGGGCATATATATAGGAGTGGAAAGGCAGCCGAAAGGCGAGAAGGAGAGATTCTGACTTTTCTTCGCGCGGATGAACTAAGTACTCCCACTTTAGAGTCGATCTTTCGTGCATGTGCCCCCACATGGCATGCTGGGAGTACTGAATAATTTCTGTGCCGCGGGTTTGAAAAAAAACATGAATTTAGTAGGGAAACTTGGGAACTCAATCACGCTACCTCTTCTGTGTGTAGAAATTAATTTACTCCCACTTTGCAAGAGTCGTCGATTTTCAAGAAGTTTATACCAAGCGCATAGCTCTTACAGAGTAAATTCCACATGACATGCTAGGAGTACGGAATAATTTCTCGTGCTAAGGAATTTGCTAGGCAAGTTCCCATGAAACAAGAAACATGAATTTTAGTAGGGAAACTCTAGTAACTCAATCCTGCTGCCTCTTCTGTGACCGCTTTCTGCATAGTGTCTACAGCTGGTCAATTTATACAGCTGGTAAAGATACAGGTGTAAATTTTTGCTTTTTAGGGTATCTATGGGGGTAGTCTTCACTGGAAAGCTCATTGACACTAAGGGGCCGTTTGGGGCGTGATTAAAAGCAAAATATCCAGATGGGATGTTTTGCTACACTGTAGCATCTGGATATTTTAAATATCCAGCTGAAACACCTCAGGACGTGTTTCAGCTAGATGTAAAAATCCACTTGGATGCTACAGTAGATATCCAGAATCCAGTCCGGATGTTTTCCAATAATCACGCCCCAAACGGCCCCTAAGCCAGACTCACGAGACTCACGACATGACCTGACTTTCACAATAATACACTTTTTGTCCACAATTAGCATGTACATTCGTCTTCCAAAATCAACTAACAATAGCAGTAGGCACTAGATCAGGTCTTAGTCGTGTTTAATGGCAAGCTTGTTTGTCAAACAACTCCTACGATATTGGGGGATTTTTAGTTGTCAGGTGCAAGCATACGTGGCACACCAGGTGCACTTCAATCATTTCTTCTTCAACTTCTCTGTCTTCCCCTTCATATGGCCCCCTCTATGTTTTTTTGTACCCCCCTCTGTTTTTTGCGGCGTACATACGTGTGACACTAAGTGCAGCAATTATAACATTAGAGTTTATCACATGTCAAATATTACTCCATTCGTTCTAAAATATTGTCTATATTTTACCAAATCACGTGACTTACTCTTTTCAATATAATATTGAAGGAGAGCATACGAGTTGGACGGGAGTCCGGATCATCTGGTGAAGCTTCACCAGCTAGGCCGCTGGTGAAGTTTCATCAGCCGTCGATCGTACGGAATCGACGGCGCACACGGATATGATGTGCGCTCAGCCAAAATCGTCTCTTTTGGCCGAGCGCACACGGTTTCCACGTGCGCCGTCGATTCTGTACGATCGATGGACGGTGAAACTTCACTCTGTACGATCGATGGACGGTGAAACTTCACCAGCGGCCTCGCTGGTGAAGCTTCACCACATGATCCGGTTCCGTTGAACGGGATATCGGAGAGAAGAAATCAGGTGACTTCTTTTGTGGACTGGACTTCACGGTCAAAGAAAATTTTATCACATGTAGATCATATTTTGGAACGGGAGGGAGTATGACACTATCATTATACAGCCGCAAAAGAAAGTCTTCATTGTCATCACGAGGCTTACAGCTGCCATGTTTTAAACATTTATCAGCCTAACCTCAATGATAAATATCAAAAGGGCGTGGGCCTAACGTCAATCATGGTGGTTTGAGCTGGCCAGGTACGTCAATCAATATGAAGTGAACATGCATGCAAATTCGGTTTTCGCAATTTGCAATGCAAGAATAGTAATCCGTGTGCAGTTTTAGCGCCTGAGTCGAGTGGTCGAGCTGCACGAGGAGCAGGGATGCGGCGCCGTAACGTGGGCTTGAAGGCCCAAGAAGCGAGTGACCGGCCATCTTGACTTTTGGTACAGGTGACACGTACTAGGCAGGGAAGGCAAAATTTCCGTTATTAATTTTCGGCTCTCTGACTTGACCTCGTGAAGATCATTCATTGATTCGGCGATATCTATTGGAATATAATAAGATTGAAGACTATACCATAGCGTGCAGTCGTCTAAAATATGGGAATTTACTAAATAATAATTTAAAAAAATTGTCGATCGAAAAAATTTGAAACATAATTCTTAATCCGATTATCTTATTAGCCACGCAGGTGCCAGTGTGGCGCTGACTTGCACAGTTTTTTTTACTCGACCCGAAAGACGTTGATTCAAACGACGTCTTTTATCTAAATTAAAAGGCCTACATTCAACGGATGCTTTTTAGTTATAATGATAAAGGCATCGGTTTAACCGACGGCGTCAGTTTTCATTGCCTTAGCATTTTTACTCCGACGCCTTTCTACTAAAGAGAAAGGTGTCACTTAAATTGACGCCTTCTCTTCAAAAGAGGAGAGGCATCATTTTAAATGGTGTCTTCATCTTGTAACTAAAAAAAACAAGAACGTAATGTAAAATGTAAAATTTTTAAAACTTGATAATACAATATAATCAACATAAACATTAACATATAATACAAATTCTCATATGATCAGTAAACTTGACATATAAATAAATTAAAATATCTATTAAAAGGTTAAAATATAATATATAATACAAATCCTCATAAGAATACAAGTGTCTAGTCAACTCTCATTTCCCTATTCCTACCCCGTCCTCGTGCTCGACCTGGAATCTGATCATGTTCGACATCAGGTATAGCATCTGAAGACGAAGGTGTATGGCGTAGAATACAAAGTGCACATTATCGCCTAGTATATACTTTTGAAGAAAGGGGCCTCTCAACTGGATCGAGCGGGGGATCTGGAATAACTGATGGTGGGGTAAAATAAGTCGTGTCGACCGATGATGTCACAACGTCGAGGGAAGCTGATAGAGGTTGAGAAGCCTCAAAAGGATGATCACCGTGTAGTCCCAGAATCTCTGTCATAACTGGCTGAAGCAATGGCAAGCTCGCAAGAACATGTGCAGAGTTATCGTATATTGTTTGACATGCTGCTAACAAGCTCTCATATGATCAGTTCACCAAAGCTCCATGACACTGAGCGAGTGTCTATCTCGCATAAGTAAGCTAGAAGGAGAAAAAAATATATTTTATCTATAAGCACACAATGATGGTGGATTAAAACATATATGAAGATACTAACCAATGCCCGCTCAGTGTCGCTTTGGGTTGATATAGCATCTCCGCCTCATGCACAGGTGGCAAGATAAGTCTCCTAGTGATCCACAAGTACCACTTCATATAGGTATTATCAGCATCTTGCTCTGTCGTGGCAGGCTCCCCCTGAACAAGAGTGGTCCTCCGGTTGTCCCAACTAATAATATAGGCTGCATAATATGACCTCCAATCAAAACTCGCCCGGCCTCGACACAAAGATCGCTTAATAAACTCCACTACAGAAGGGGGGAAACCTGCTTTAATCCAAACTGTAACATGACCCGATCCGAAACATGCATCTCCACAATGTCAAAACATATAAGTGATGTCCTAGATAGCCACACATCTGCTCCATCCATACACACTCTAGGTAACTGCACTAAAACCTCATCATCATATGGCTGCCATGTTACCTACACATTATATAAAAATAGTACTTTACTTTTTATGAAATATGCATTGTTTATATTCATAACATGTGTAATATAAATGACCATCACCTGTCTCGATCATTGATAGTCTAATTCAGATCTATAATGATGGAGGACACTGTGAGGATTAGCAATTTTTGTCTTTTTAGCAGTCCACCTAAGAACATAAAAAAAACAAAGAAGGGCGATGGGGGGAGGAGGAGCCGACCGGGGTGACCGCGGGGGTGAGGAGGTGTTGGTTGGAGGAAGGAGGTGGGGGGAGGAGAATTAGCCAGGGCAGGTGCGGGGAGAGGAGGGGATGGCTGGAGGATGAGCTGGGGGATGATGGACTGGCTAGGGCGCGGGGGGAGCGCGGACTGGCCGGACACATATTGTCACTGGAGAGAGAGCGGGATGGAGTGTTAGGGCTCGGTTCGGCCAAGTCCGAGGGAGGTGAGGGGTTTAAAAAGAAAACGAAAGGCATCCATTCAACCGACGCCTTTCGGTTATAACGAGAGCCGTCGGTTGAACGGACGCCTTTTCTTTAGAAGTGAAAGGCGTCCATTCAACGAACACATTTTTCTTTATAACTGAAAGAGCTCTAAGGCAATGAAAGGCATCGGTTTAACTGATGCCTTTCTCTTTATAACCGAAAGGCATCGCTTGAACGGACGCCTTTCAGTTTGGATGAAAGGCGTGCCGACCCTTTCGGGTCAGGTAAAAAAAAGCCCGCGCAAGGCCAGTGCCATGCTGGCGCCTGCTGATCTACACTTGAAATATGCATTATATTATCTCCTAAGCTTATGTTTATGTTAGTGTTTGATTAGAATTAGTGCTACTTTAATATAGTTTTTGGTTTTTGTAGGAAAACAAGAGTAAGATACAGAAATGAGGTGAAAAGGGACTTCAATGGTTAAATCTTCATAACTTCGTGTGCATATATCTGATTGGACTGATTTAAGCTTTATGTTAAAGTTCAAGAAGTCATCATTCCAAAGCCACCGACCCGTGCAATTCGGAGTTCGGAGCAGAAAGTTATGACCAGTTGAATATTATAAACAGTACTTACTATCGATCGGCATTTCATACACGATCGATCGCCAGAGCCGGGAAAGAGTATTATCGAAAGAAACAATCGATTGGCACTCAAAATGATCGATCGTATCTACTGGAGTTTTTTATTTTGCGCAATACAGTAAACACAATCGATTGGTAATAGAAATGATTGATCGGATGACAAGATGAAACGGATGATAGGAGCGACAACGTAGAAATTAACGAAGGGAAATGATTGATCGTAAAGCGATCGATCGGCAATACGTAGCGATCGATCAGTTTATGCAGAAAATCCTAAATCAAGCATATTTTGACTCGGATTTGGAAGGAGACTTCGGGGTTTCTCTTTAAATATATAATAAGCCTTAAGGGAGAAGGTATTGAGCATTAGAGAATAGATCTTGAGCTATATTGGAGGCTAGAGAAGAGAAGGAAGAATGAGTCTTTTGGAGCTAAAGAAGGAGAAGAGATCCATGTCAATGGAACTATCAAAACAGATTTTTCTTTTCTCTTCCTCTATGTGTAACTAAATTCCTTTTCAAGGCTAGATGAAGCCCTAGATATGTGTATTGCTACTCTTGATAGTTTCATTTAATAAAGTTGATTATGATTCATGCTTAATGCTATTTCATGAGTTTCTTTTGAGTGCTTGATCATAGACTTGATAGATATGAATGAAATTAGATCTTTTTAATCCCTGTGTCTAACCAAGAACAGGTTTGTGATTGATTCTATGCCCGACAAAGGATATGATTGATTATACAATAGTGGATGAACTTTCGTGTCCGACCAAGAACGTTAGTGAATTCATTAGTGATTCGTGTGTCCGACCAAGAACACGAATTACCATATCATATCAATCTGTGTATAATAACAATCAAGAGTAGTAATTGCATATCTAATGGTGGATTCATTGCCTTGATAATTCTCTCCATTGATTAACATTAGCTTAGTTTAGTTAAGGTTCACTGCTTTCTTTAGATTAATTAAAAACTGTAACTTTCTCTTGAATTTGGTAAATTGTTTAACCGTCCCTGAGGTTCGACAACCCTTCAATACTCGTTGTAGTACACAAATTGCCTTGTGCACTTGCAAGGGTTTAATTTTAAACAATCACCTGCGTGGCTGGTCAGATAACCGTATCAGGAATTATGTTTCAACTTTTTCGGATCGGTCATTTTTTAAAATTATTATTTGGCAAATTCCCCTCTAAAATACTCTAGTGGATGGAGGAGCAGTAATGCTAATTAAAGGCTGGATTTCATGTTATGACTAACCCACCTAAGATCAACGGTGCACCCGAGATCAACAGTACATGACGATGGCACACGTGATAGCATATGGTCCATACTCGTGGATTCTGTGGTGCATGCTTCTAATTACGTACGTGCGACCATTGATTTTGGGCATAAAAATAAAATTCCCTCCGTCCAAATTTTTTGTTGGCAGCATTTAAAAAAATTATGAATTCACTATTAGGTCCTCGTGAACGTGTATGTACATCGGTAACTGGAGGCTTGAAATGATCTGAGACCAATAAGCCAATAAATTTTACCTATTTTCCAATGCAGCCCTGATTTTTTGGATGAAGGATAGTATAGATTTTTGTTTATCTATTCCATCATAATTTAAGGTGAAGAAAAAATCAATGGGAAATAACCTAGATTATAATGAATTGTAAATGTTTTAACTTCTTCTATGTGATTCAATTTTCCCTTTTATGCCCGAGACTTGTCAAGAAGCACTTTCCATGATCCAGTTTCTTTCAGCCCCACTACAGATTAGGCCTAGAAAACTGGAAGTGAAACTACGGATTCCACTTAATCTTGTTTGGGAAGGGATTTGCGAAGAAAAATATTTTCCTCACCAAATTACCGTGACCAGGGGCGGACCTACGTGTAAGGCATGGGGGTCATGTGTACCTTTTTAGTGAACCCCTTATATTTTTAGTAAGGGTTTGGGTTAAATTTGGCTTAATTCCATTACCTGATCCCCATCTTAAAATAGCCTGACCCCTATCCCTAAAAATCCTGCGTCTGCCACTGACCGTGACCAAATCCCTGACCACACTATATGCTCCAGCTAGCCCATATTAGTTGTCTACATTAGATATCCAAAAATGTAATAAACTAAGTTCATTTTGTTTTCTAATTCAGACAAGTACTATAGTGCAAACTGCAAAGGAAATAGAATATATTTATGTACTATGTTAGATCTTATGTGCTAACATAGTACATAGACACTTTTTTGTAGTCATGGTTGCCGGACACCTAATCTCCCAAGACACGGTGGTGCAATGGCCGTCAAGTCTCCTCCACATAGGAGAAAACCTGTGTGTGTGTGTGTCCAATGTCTTGAGCAGTTGTAGTGAAAAAAATATAACAATGGCAACTAATATTAATGTCGTTCGTGTAGTCCTCGTCAGCACGTGCATCTTGCACATGGAGATTGATTGGTGCATATAGCATATGCAAATTGCTCTAAGAGGCTGGTTGCCCTGGCCCTTCTAGTCGGGTCCTAAGGACTCGGACACGGGTCATTATAACTAAAAAAAACGTATAAAGAGCTTTTATGTTATATAGTAAACAAGGTCGGGTCATCTAGAACCTCGACCCTTATCTCCATCCTGGCTATCTGCATCCAAATCTAAAAGCTGACTTTAGACAACCGAAGTTTCGTTTGATTGGCTAGATCAGACCTGAAAGCTGCAAAGCATAGTAAAAACGGCTTATGAGATCAGCTTCCATTTGACTTGAGTCTAATGCACCTTGTAAGGCTATACAGCCTATACTATGTGGGGACAGCTGAGCGTGTCTTGTATAAAATTTTGCTTAACACGCTCAAAAATTAATTCAGTTCAGTGATCGGCCAATCAAACAGAGCCTGCCTGAATTGGGAAAAAATGCACCTTTTAGACTTGAGTCAAGGTGGATTTTTCCCGATTTGGCTTAAACAAAGAGCTTCAGGTCAGGTTTCATAGTTCTGTAGCCCTAGGGTTACCGAACCCATAATATCAATCCTTAAATGCTGATGGAAAGTCACGTCTGACTCATGAATAATTTTCTTTTCACGATTTATAATTTTTTCATTTTATTCATTTTGTCATTTTATCCCGGATAATTGAATCTCTAAAGTCTAATGTTCTCTTATTGTCACGCCCCAAAATTGATGACCTCGATCAGAGCGCAGAAGCAACCAACCAAAGATACTCAGGAGGCCAGAAACCTGACACGTGACCGAACACTCGATCGATCATTACGTTTTGCCACAACGAAAGCTAAAAGATCATTATGACCAACCATATTTAGATATGCAATCTTATCATAACATTGCCAATAAAAAAAACTACTTAATCTATTACAGCAGACAGTGTAATAATCATCAAATCCAAGATAATTGAGTACTTGGTACACTAGGCCGGACAATCAATAAAAGTCAAATCATAAATCAAATAATAAAAGTCTTTCATTTCAAGCTTCTGCCATCCATAGCAACTCTAGGAATCTTCACATATTCTGCTTCACTCTCTTTTAATGCCTGCATCAGAGGATGCATGAGTATTCCGAATAAATACCCAGTAGGATGTAAAAACTATAATACCCGGAATTTTTTATTTATTAAAATGGGAAAATCTTATGCAAGGTAAGCAGGTAATTCTCTTAATTTGATGAATTATGATTGGTGGTTTGAAAAGATTTGAAATAGAATTAAAAACCCGGTTTGAATTTGATTAGAATTGGGACTTTTAAATTGGAAATTTAAGGAATCCGAAGGAAGGAAATTTTAGACGTGATTAGTGCGGTAATTGGCAGTTACTAAACTCATTAGTGACACGTATGGAGATGAGAGAAGATGGTGGAATTGATTTTCAATTAGGAAGTTACAAATCCTATTTTAAGTAACTACTTAATTTGACTTAATCCCCTAACTAAATGGGATAGGTTACGTCAATTAGTATGAAGAGTCAATTAGAGTTTAATAAAGAGGTTACCCAAGATTTACTAGCCAATTTTGGACGAGATGATCAAGGCAATTGGGCGTCCATTGGAATTGGGAAACTGCTAGAAGCAGTGATGGCATTCAAGAGGGAGATCGTGCCTTGATTTGGGGTAGATCGTGGCCTTAGATTAGGTAGTCATCAATGGTGGAAGGTTGAATCCAATTTGGGAAAAAATTGTCTTAAGTATGTGTAACCGAATTAGAAATTTGAAACTCCTTAATTAAAGAAAATCCTAACTAAATGAGGAATTAATTTGGGGGAACGTCTTGGGCAAGTGGAAGGCTTGTTTTTGGTGATCATTCGTGGCCTTTGGATTAGGAGAAAATCGGCGGTGGAGATGTGTCCTAGGAGAATAGGACCCTTGCTATTTAAACTCGCAAAGTGAGAGACCGCCATCCCTTTGAGACTTTGAGAGACGTGCAAACCAGCAAAGGGGGTCTCATCCATTCTCCTTTCAGCCTTCTACAGTGACCTAAGGGGTGGTAGTGCGAGCCGTAGTGCTTGGATCGCAAAAGCAAGAGAAGTGATTCAAAGGAGACAACTCGCGAAAAAGAAAAATCGGATTTTTTTGTCTTGCGAGGTAGGTGCTCTTTTTCCCACAATTCTATACTATAAATTGTGATATTTCGTAATGAATATGATACTTGAGCACTGATGTGAATACGTATATGAATGATGATCCGTTTGATATTGGTGTCGTTCAATTCAATGGTTTACCATTTATTATTTTGAACATGATGACTATTGTACCCGATCCTAATAAATTAAATACTTCTCATGCATGGCTCCACTTAGATCTCACTGTATGCTTGCTGCTTTGGTCGAGATGAGTACATTCTGTTGGGCGTTGTACAATTGTATATCCTTATATGGATGTCTTCTTTCCTTAGTTTCGTTGTTATATGATCATGTGGGTCATACCGGATTCCAGATTTCAATCATATGCTGTGATTAATCCTTAAAGTTTGAAACTTGTGGTTAATGCATACTGGTATTCAGATGTTTCAGCCTCCAAGATTAGCTTTGGGTCGTCAGTTTTCCTATCTCACGTTAATTGTCTATTTTGGGTCATATCGGCCAATAAAGGGAAGTATTTGTATAAAACTGTTTTGGCATAATGATACATACATTATGATACTAATTATTAAAGTAACAATTTTTGTGAAAAAGAGTTACTGGAGTTTGAGATTTATTGTACCCTAATTATCTCATGATTTAGTATGGGTATGTCCTGAATTAATAGTCCTAATTACAGTCTACATGTCTAAACCGTATGAATATGTACAATCAGTTTTGGGATTAACAATGTAGTTAAGAATCTAATTAATTGCAGAATATTTGGGAGTTAATAAATGCCCAGGAGAATAATGTAATAAGTCTAGAATGCATTAATAAGTGTTTAATTGAGTAATAGACTTTATTGATTAAGTAAGTTTATAATTAATGATCTCGGCCAGACTTAGTCTTGTGCCAACAGACTGTGATAGAAAAATTATAATTAAATGTAGAAAACTCGGAAAATTATGCCATCAATTGGGTTAGAAACTAGAGACATGTAGCTGTCTATCATAAAAATTTCAGACTATAATATGTTTTTTGCAGACCGTGGTGAGCCATAGAATGGAGCTGTTGTGCAGATAACAGTATATTTCCGGGTTGTTTAAACTATACCATATATTAAAACCTATGTGATATACCTAATGATAAACTGTAGTAACTATATAAAATCCAGAGAGATAAAGTTAGTAACGTCTAGTAATTGATCCAATCCAGAGAGTGAGTCATGTCAGACCGAGTCATTCCTTCGTGGGGCATTGTTCTACCAATATAGTATCTTTGACATCGAACTTGAAATCTTAGATTCTCAGTTAGGGTTTAGTTTCCTAGACCCTACCATCTTATACCAACGTCATATAATCCTCAATATTGTCAGAATCGATGATGTCTTGATTGGAGCTATGCATGGTGAAGGTGTTTAATGAGTTATTTCTGATGAGTCTCAGTCTTGAGTCATCCTGTGATTGAACATTGAGAATTTTTTGGTTACTCCTATGTGAGTCAATTCAGACTGTATTTCTTGAGTACTCACTCCTATGAGAGTCAATTCAGATTGTATCAATGAGATTGTTACTTTACTCCTCGGTGAGTCATATTTTGGAAGATTGATGTTTGAGTCTCTAGATGAAAGAGCACTTGATATTTCTAGATTGATTCAGTTCTATGTAAATTGTTTCTCCACTAGGAGTTCTGATGAACACTCTTAGTTGGATTCATAGTATGCTCACGAGCCATTGCTAGATCCTTTGTGATC
Organism: Houttuynia cordata; assembly: GCA_039654745.1. NCBI lineage: Eukaryota > Viridiplantae > Streptophyta > Magnoliopsida > Piperales > Saururaceae > Houttuynia > Houttuynia cordata. The sequence continues at coordinate 16,319,828 of CM077502.1, read as the reverse complement.
TCAGATGATATATGAACCTCTGTAGTTCAACCGATGACGGCAACGCGTGCGCTTTAGACTGTATGATATTACGGAAGGTCTGCAGTCTCAGCCCATTATGCCCGTAAGCACCGATGGGGCCAGCATCCCTAGACGCATGGCCGGGTTCCTCTGTAGAACCTCTAGGATGATCTGGTATTGATGTCCATAGGGGAAGTGGACTGAACAGAGAGCAGAAATTGTTATCTCCGACACTCTGTATGTTTGGAGTCAGTATTCATTATTATTTCCTCCCGATGCTTTGTACATTTGGGATCTGAGTTAATGTTTGTTTATTCTTGACCGTTAATGGTCTTTGATGCTGAGTATAGTCCAGGTAAGTGAACTCCGTATTTGCTCAACCTGATCTTTCTAAACATGTCTTTATACCATATTGTCAGCATTTCCTTTATTATTATTATGTTGTGGGTTTTTCTTGGCTCCTACTGGGTATTTCTTTCGAAATACTCATGCATCTCTCGATGCAGGACTCAAAGTGGAAAGGAACTAACAAGGTACGTGCGAAGGAGCTCGATGGTGGAAAGTTGATAGCAGTGGATTTATTTATCGTTTTTAATTTCTTGTTCATGGAGAACTAATCAGCCTGCGTGCTGAATTGCATTTATGATTGCTTATTGTTAAGACTGAATT